>JAYMTP010002998.1:0-18066 GCA_036897365.1 Geranium brycei
AATACGATAGTTCGAGACGCTGGAAGCAATATTTCAGCACTACATGGCATACAACAGGACGTGTGGATTTGTGGTCCGTCTATAGGAACGCAGAGTAATAACCTCATGTGTATTTTTATGAAACATGAAAAGTTGTAAAACTCCATATGAATCTGTGTACATGCACCATTAAATCCACATATACTAATGTCATTGTTGTTGTAATTTGTTTGATTTTTGTTAACATGGTTAAAAAAGTGAATATAGAGAAGAATAGTTGAGGTTACTTGTGTGTTGAATTGTGCTTATGTCTTAAGCCTTATGAATTAGGTTGGGAACAATGGAACGATGTAAATAATAAGCATGTATATGAAACGATGCAAGAGATGACACTGCCCATGAAAAATGGGAATACAAATGACTTATATGAGATAATGAAAGCATAAGACATTGGCAATGGAACAACGGAAATAAATATATTGTTAATGGAATAATGGAAACATATGACACTGCAATGACATAACGAAAGCAGAGGACATTGACAATGGAACAATAGAAATAAATATATTGTTCAAGGAACAATGGAAAAATATATCATTGCAATGGAACAATGGAAAGACACTAATATTTAAAACATAAAATTTATTGGTCAACAACGAAAAAATATTTCTTAATCGTGGATGGAAAGATTTCATAATTATGAAAGTAATTATTGGTGTTAAACACGAATTAAATGAGATAATTAAAAGGAAATAGTATGGACATACTAATTTACCATTGTCATTAGTGTTAAATGACAAAAAGAAAATGCAAGTTATGAATAATTACAACTAATGCTATTAAATGAGTCAGCACATATCTACACCATTTATTTTTTCATCTAGTGGCTGAAAATTATTCATATATTTGTACCTAAATTAACATTTGTAGCTGAATACGCCTAATTATTTATATAGGTTAATAAAGAAAATAAAGTGTATATGCGAAGACTAGTATGTAAAGGTAAGGAATGAAATAACAAGTGTTGGAAAATTGATGGCATAACATTGATAATAAAGAAAACTTAACCTCTGTTGGACCTGGGTTATTGACCAACGCTTGCTTGACCAATAGTTAAACACTTGAACTTGGGTCCAAAGGACTTGGGTTCGAGTCACGTTGTGGTATCTCGCCTCTATTTTCAACTTCTGTTGGGTCTCTCTCTCTCTTTCGGTGGGAGTGAAATGGCAATATTATGCCTATATAAATGTGTGTTTTGAGCCCTTTATTGATACAATAATCTTAAGAATCACAAGTTTGGTGCTGTCTTGCTTCATCATAGCATAGTCGAGCTCAAATCTTCATACAATTTGTAGATTAAAAAAAACCTAACCTCGATTGTTGGTAGTTCACAAAGGTGAATACATCAATTTTGATGTGCGTGCACGCACATATCCGAACTTTTTATCTTGCACAATGCACAATAGAAACTTAAAGAACACAAGAGTTGACTCAAAAGCCTAATGAACAAGTTTGAAGAACACAAGAACATACACTTGAAAAACGTTCGAGAGAGACGAAGGAGAGAGCATAGTTGAAAATGAGATGCTTTAACAATTTCGAATGAAATTTTTTTACGAAAATTGTACTTGACCCTCCTTAAATTCTAATATATATATATAGAAAGTGCATAAGCCTAATAAAAATTTTCCTTAGCTTAGTGGTAATAATTTACTTCCCCCACAATTATTTTTCACACATTCAACCACCTCACCAGGCCCAGCTTTTGTATAGTAATGGTAGTTTTATTTGTGATAACTACTTTCTTATTTTTTAAATTATGGATATAAACAAATCAATTTTATTCTAACTTTGTTAATCTCAATTTGCATAAAAAAATCAAACTCAAATATCAATCGACTCGAAAATTTATTTGGCTCAAGTTCATACATATATTTAAATTCGATTTGTATCGAAAAAAATATTCGAACTCGAATATTGTTCAACTTTTCTAATTTGTGACTGTGTATAATTTAAACACCCAAATCTATTTTACAAAATTTTACTTATATTTATCCTAATAAGTAATCTCATACCAAAAATTCCTTGTTCCGCCTATGTCTTGAGCCCTCTTGAGAGGTAGTGCAGTAGGTTCATCAAACACCTCACTAAATTCTTCCAAGACCTTCAGTATTTTTAGAGCTTCAATCATGGCTTCTTCTTGCAACTTATAAAAACTGCCTAGATAAAGATGGAACCTGTACTGAGCTAAATATTTGAATTATTCTTGAGCCATATTTTTGCATTTCCACTCTGTTGAGGTATATATAAAGATGTTACATTTTATAAATGTAAAATCTGAACTTTTATTTTATTAAATAAATAATCCGTGGAAACCAGATTTTTTTTATGTATACAATTTAGAAATGTCTTCATATTGGGACTCAGGTGGGGACTTTGTCCCACCGAACCTGAATGTTATTCTTATCCGTGAATTGCGGATTTGATTTATAATATTTGGATTATTTCAAAAAAGAAAAGAAAAGAAAGGTCTTCAGAAAATGTCTTGTTGATAAATTCTCTTTTGAGCTTTAGGATTGACAACCCACAGTTGTGGACTACTCACAACAGTGTACAGGTCAAAGTAACAAAGACTTTTCTATGTAACGTCTCCCATATAAACTTTGACCGTTTGACTCTTTCATTGTTTTGGTTTTACGTTGTCGTTTTCCGTTCTATTATATATGCATCGGTTCTTTGGTTCATGTGGTTGGTTTTTAACCAAGATAACCAAAGTGTGCATGATGAATGAATAAAAGAGAGCAAGAAAATTCAATCAAAAGATTTTGTTCCGGTTTTGAGTCTAGTACGTATCGTGCTTTTTGATGATCCTTTCGACACGATTTTTGAGTTTGATTTTGTCTATCGTTGTATTTTAAGAGACTACGATTATACGTGACATATATAGTTTTAAGAAGATCGATCCTGAGTCTCGATAGAAACTAACCGAATCAAGTCCGAAAAGCTGTCATGCAGAGTTTGGAACTGTCGACGAATCGGATTTGCTGCATACGGTGCCCTTCTGATCAAAACCAAGCTCCGAGTAAAATTACAAAGTCGTAGACAACATGACGAAGAATTCACAAAGAAATTTTTTACGATTTTTGGAGATTTGTAGCTCTTGTAATACCATACGGACAACATCAGTATAGACTCATCGTCAACGAATATGTTTTACTTTAAACGGAGTTCTTACTGTCAGAATCAAGTCTCGGTCAAAACACCAAAGCTATGGAGGATAAAACGACGTATACAACACAACTAAAATAAGATATTTTTGACGTGTGTAGCTTCTGTCATACTCGTCGGACAGTAGCCGTACAGACTATAACATTGTTGTAAATTGTCTTTTGTATTATTTTCGTGGTAATCTTGTTTTTTTTCATGAACTAACCCGTTGTCTAATAGAAATCACAAAACCAGTATGAAATCTTTCTATTTCTTTACTTAACCGAAACAGCGAAACAAAGATACATCAAAGCAGTGCAAAACCAGGTTTTATGAATGAACATAGAAAATCTTTCAGAATCCTCCAATAGCACCAAACATGAAACCAAGAAAATGTGAATCATACCTAATCTTGATCTTGCTTCCCAAAGATGATCGGAAACTCCTCGTAACCCGTATTTCTCAGCCATGATCCTCAAAGACTCATAAACCTGGAACATGGTAGGCCTAGACGCCACGCAATCGCAAGCCACCCTCAAGAAGTGCACAATCTCGGGGGCTACATACCCTAACTCCCCCATATCACCATTCACGAACGAGCTGTCGCTGAAATGCGTGATCCCGGCGTCAAGATCATCGTCTAGGAGGATGACGTTGGAGCTGATGTTCTGGTGGATGTAAGGGCCCTCGGGCAGCGCCAACGCCAATCCTAAGCCTCGTTAACCAATCCAAGGGCTCTCTAATGCCATATCCGTGTAATTGTGAGTACAATGAGCCATTAGGCATGTGCTTGTAGACCAAAAGCTTCTCGTCACCCACAACGCAGAAACCCAACAAGTGCACCAGATTCGGGTGCCTGAGCTGCCCCAAACCCAATTAGGATCGAACCGGCCGCCCCGAAAACCCCAGCAGCAATGATAATCCCCAGGCTCCTGCTGCTCAGGAATTGGCAGTTGACGATCTCGGAGGGGATGGGGCCGGAGAGATGGAGATTGACGAGGTAAGGGAGCCACGTGCAGAGCTGGGGAGGGATGCTCCCGGAGAGATCCAGGTTCAGGATGCTGTGGCAGTACTTGAGAGACTCCGGCGAGCTCGAACGACGGCAGGTTCAGGCCGATGAGGCGGCTCTCCTGATCGCTCCAGCAGTAGACTCCCACGATCGACCCAGCGGAGGTGTTCGACAACGACCACGTCGCGAGCATGCCCTGAGGGTCCCGGACCATCTTCTTCACGCCCTCCAGGCACGTCACGTCACGTCGTCGCCGGCGGCCACGCCCAACGTGGCGGAGAAGAGAATCGCCAGAACCGCCAGAAAAATTGAAAAACCTGCCATCTTCGCCATGTGGGCAGGTTTGGAATCGCCGGTTCATTTTTCCTTTAAAACCCAATAGTTACTTTGGAGCTTGAATTTGAACCCACACACCTTACAATTGCATGGAAAAAATGTAAAGTATTTTTAATGTTTGGATAAAATTTTAAAGGATAATAACATTTGTTATACCTAATTGTATAACTAAATGACACTTTCATATTCAAACTAATAAATTCTATTTTTAGTATCTTATAATTTTTTGTGACAACATACGGTAGAATGATTAAAATACTTTCCAATGACTTTTAATTTTTCAAAAAGTGTCATGAACAGTGAACTAGTTCAAATTTAAACCCAGAATTGAACAGATTCAAATTAAAACTCAAAATTGAACCGGTTCAAATAAAAAATTGTCCAAAATGCCCTCCGACTTTTATATTTTCAGAAAATGCCATTCGGGTTTATATCATTTTGGGTTCTCTGTTCGCCCTCCGCCGCGGCGGTTCCGGCAGCGACGCAACTCGGGGATGACGCATCTCGGTTAGATTCACGTCGCTCTCTTCTCTTCTTAACTTTCTATCTCTAGAAAACTCTTCTTCTTCATCTTCTTCCTTGGGCCGCCAGAGGATCGACTGGTCTCCAGCGGCCTATCCTTAGCTACCAAGTCATTTTCTTGGTGGAGGGGTGAGCTCTCAAGAGGGCTGGCTTCGACGAGGGCTCGAGCTCTAAGGCCAGATCTGGTCCTTCTCCGATAACCTTCCCTTCACGAGCTGGCTCCGACGGTGGTGACGGAGGCAGGACGGCGCTCCTCCGTCGTTGGCGAGGAGGTGGGACCTCCCAAGTGGCTGCAGGGCAATTGACATCTCGAGGGGAAGATGGTCCATAGGCATGATTTGCAGGGATGACAAAGGCGACTTGATCTCGGCTTGCAGTCGACGGTACACGGGTCTTCTCCGGCCTGTAGAGGCAGAGGCCATGGCTTGTCGAGAGGTTTTATGGTGGGCCGAAAAATGCAACTGGGGTCGGATAACCATCGAGTCGGATTGCCAAGTCATTGTTTTTGCAATTCGTCTAGGTAAACGATATCCATCTGGGCTTGGTGGCATTATTTTGGATTACTCTTTCATCTTATCAATGCTCCATGATGCCTCTATGTCTTTATTTTGCGATCCTTTAACAAAGCGGCTGATGTGCTTGATAAGTTTGGATTATGTAACTCGGACTGGACTTTTGGTGGTGGCTTTTTACCACCGGGTTTCTTATATTAGTAACTCGGACTTTTGGTAAGAATTTATATTATTTATAGAGATAATTTTACGTAACAATAACTAAGTTAACGACTTTCTCAATCAATTATAGCTAATATTTTTTGTGTGAAATGTGTGTTGAGTTTTTTTTTTCTCACATAGCTACAATTCGTCAACATTTAAAATTACTAAAATACCCTTAATGATTAATCAAAGTTTCAAATGTTGTCCTTTTATAAGTTTTTTCATCCTTCTTCCCTCTCCTCTTCGTCTCCAGGGAGCTGAATTTTTTTTCTGTTTTGCCCTATTGTTGTATTTTTCTGTTCCACCGAACTGAAATTTGGGTTTATGTGAAGTTAGAATTTTGATTTGGTCAAGTTTGAATGTAGTCACTAGTTAGATCCTCTAATTTGGGAGAGATTATGGGAGAATATGATATTGTGTTAGAATCGATCTTTCAATTATCAGGTTAAACTTTTAGTTGAGTTGATCCTCTAATATGGTATCAGAGGCAATAACTCGCGGACACGGGTTTGAATCTCATGACGTGCAAATTATATTTCATTCAATTCTTTTTTATCTTTTATTCTCATAAAAGTCTCAACTCTCTTTATTGGACTTCTCTCAAACTTCTCTTCAAAAGGCCCTCTAACTTCTAATAGGCTCCTCAATCCCTTATTTTAAAAAGTACATGTCTAAACCTAAAACGGTATTGTCCGTGAGAGCGTGTGTTACAGTATAAAACTACAATTTATCATTCAACTATTAGGTTAAACTTTTAGTTTAGTTGGTTCTCTAATAATACTAACTGTTGTTTTTGTTGCTCTAAATCCTCATTGAGTGTAATAACTGGTTAGATTCTCCAATCTGGGGAAATTATTGGAAAATTTGATATCGTCATGGAATTGATTGTACTAACTGTTCTTTTTGGTGCCTTGGAATTAAAACTTCTGGTGATTTTTTCTCTGTTTTGGTTTTGTTGTGAAGTGACTTGAATTCTTGATCTTATATTGAAGGAGACATGTTGGTTAGTTGATAATTTTGATAACGATATTGGTTATTGGGGAACTATTGGAACTAGGCTTTGTTTTAGTCATTTTGGGGATTTTACTTGTGCAACAAATTCCTAAGTGATTATTTTGTACTTACATTCCATGGACACTGATCTTGCAAAGAGCTATTGTTATTTGCTATGCTTTAGGTTTGTGTATATAAAGACATTCAGTATATTTTTGTGCGAGAGAGAGAGAGAGAGAGAGAGAGAGAGAGAGAGAGAGAGGATTAAAAAAAATAGTCAAAGGGCACTATTTGAAAATTTGATTGACCATTAAGGATATTTTAGTCATTTCATGTTTAAAACTAACTAAAAGAAAAAATTTAACTGTAGTTACGTGAGATTATCGCTTATCTGTGAGATGGTTTTAAATCTATGGTTCATATTAATTGATAGATTTCATAGTGAATTAAATAGAAATAAATCCATAAAGGCATTAGAGTAAAATTAGCTCCTATACAATAAATCCTAACTATTATTTCCATTCACCATTCGTCCCGTCTGCAATCAAAGAGCATAGTATGGCGACTCGGTGTCGCGCCTCCTCTCCGCCCCTCTACGCCCCGTGCCTCCATATCACGCCCCCGATCCTGAGATCTGCTCCGTCGAGACGCATCGCCTCCACCCATGGCTTCCGCACCTCAATTAATCGCAATTTGGGCGATCAGCCACAGAACATTCGAAACTGATAGAAATAAGAGAGAGATATTATTGATATGTTATGATGTACAAGAGACATCTATTTATAGAGACAATAAAAAACCTTAATGAACAGTAGAAAAAAGAAACCCTAACGTATATGAGCTAACCATAATGAGCCTATAATCTAACAGAAACACATGAGGAGGAAATGAGGACCAGAGACAGGCACCAGCCCTTCCTCAGCAACCTCGTCGTGCGCAATGTTGATCATGAGCCCGGTGAGGTTCTTCGTGATCCTCCGCTCTTTTCCAGCTCCGATCAGTTCTCCGACGACCCTGGTTTGTGTCTCTCTGTTTCTCTATCATCTACGTTGTGCTTTGGATGCTTTTTGTATGGAAGTTTTTGTTAGCTAGATTGATCGGCTTGAATCGATGAAAACATGTCATATTTCTATAGATTTAATCAGGTAGTGATAACCTAAATGAATGAATATGTTGAATCTAATTCACGACATGTGTAAAAGGGGCACATTATCTCAACCTACCTCTTGATCGCTTGAAAAAGTTTAGGTACAGATGAGTCCCCGAAATTGAGTATGACATGAACATCTAAATTAGAATGAGTGCCTCTTATAAGTTACTGAAAAATTATCTCATTGCATGTTTGTTGTATTTGACATTTGAAGTGATGGTGCTTCTATATGTATGTTTGTTTCATAAATAATGTGTTTGACCACCACAGAGTGCCAAGATAAAAGTTTCCAGAAGAAACAACTCAACACACGGCATCATAGATCCCTTGCAAAATTAAAAAAAAAAAATTGCAAAAAGTCTCCTTATAATTATGTTTTTCTTTGCACAAACTCTTATTCACTCATGTTCACTTTTGCAAAAACTCTCCCTTACTCTTATTTATTTTTGCATTGTCTATGCAAATTCGTGAAAATTAATGAAAGTGTTACCTAAGTGTAAACTCAAACGTGCTTAGGGGTGGACACTTTGGCAATGGAACCGAAGACCGAATTCGAACCGAACCAAAGAACCAGGAACCGAAGGTAACAGTTCCGGTTCTGATTCTTAAAATGGAGAACCTGGGAGTCCGGTCCGGTCCGATTCTTAACTGATTCGGTCTAGTTCTAGACTCATGTCAACCCTAAACGTGCTAACTCAAACGTTCAACACTTAAGTGACACTTCCATTAATTTTCACGGATTTGCACAAACAGTGCAAATTTAAACATGAGTAAGAGAGCAAAAATACGCGTAAGGAAGAGTTCGTGCCAAAAAAACAATTATAGAAAGACTTTTTGCATTTTTCTCAAAAAAAAATATGCATGGAAGGAGGTGTGCCCAATATGAAAAGGTAGGTTGATCTTAAAGAAAGTAGAAAACAATTAATTTCATATATATTTCCTATTTTCTAATCCAATCGAATCAAGCTATAAATACTAGAGGATTTCTCAAGAATAAAGTAGTGCACAAATTGAAACTTATAATAATATGGGAAATTGGAAAAAACCACCGTCAACTAAATTTATTTTGTTCAGAATCTTCCATCTAGAATCTTCCATCAGCCGTATCACGTACTATATTAAATACATTATGGGAAGGAGTATTGTCGCCTAGTTTCGTGGTGTAGTTGGTTATCACGTAACACACTGACGGTCTCCCGGCGAACCCAAAGTTTTTGGCAATTTTTCAAAATTTCTGTTGTTTAATTCACTGTGGACTGAACCTTTTACTAGCCTTTGGATTGGGCTCTTACCAGGAGTTAGAATGTGAAGTGGCCAGGTCCAATTGTCTGATTTAAATCATGAAGCACACAATTCTGAAAGAAACAAAACTGGAAGCACCACCAAGATAAAATACTTCATGAAGATGATTTTTATGGTATTAAATTTGAGGAGTGAGATGTCTTATAATGTATGAATGTTATTTTTTTGATATTCTATTAAACTATTCATCAAAACTCTATACATGTCTTCATGTATCATTACTTAAAATGTTTGTGTTGGAGAGATGCAGACCTTACCATTAGTACAAACAAACAAAAAACTCTTTTATATGCATTACCCTTAACTCTAAATACTGATATATTAAGTATCGAGTATAATATATGTATATAAATTACAAATAAAATACACTTATAGTGGTATTCTGATCTAGTTCTTATTAGTTTTTTTTGTCACTCAGTCTAGTTCTTTTTTTTAAAGCACTAGTCTAGTTCTTATTAGTTAACATTGGTAAAGTGCAAATGACAAGTGATTGATGATTTTTTTTTTGTAATTTTCCTTTATTTGCATTTGTATTTGATTCACTGTAAATTTAGCTCAAATGAAATAATTGTGGGTGATAAAAATAATATAGAGAATAATATTAGAGAACTCATATGTTGCTCTGTATCACCGTCGTTTTATTTTAGGTAAGTGAAGAATTATGAGGCAGTAATTTATACTTTTTTTACTATTGTGATTTCTAGATTTTCCTTACTCCGTATGCATGTAATGATTCAAATGTTTGTGATAATGCTTGTAGAAATATAGTGAACATGCCACAAACCCTTACAAAAATATTAAAATAATATCCATATAAATTGACTTATAAAATTAATTTGATTTGCTATAAAAAAAAGTTATATTGCATTTCAAAAAATGTTATTAATTTTTTTGATTCATTCACGATGGTTACTGCCAGTTTTTACAATTATTCCTAGATTCAATTATATTATTTGTATAGAAAAATAAAGTAAAGAATGAAAGAACAAGTGTTGGAAAAATGTACGCATAATATACTACTCTCTGCCTTGGTAGCATAACTTGCACTAGCACACCAGAAAGTTGACTCAAAAGCCTAAAGAACGAGTTCGAAGAACACAAGAACGAACACGAGTTTGAGAGCTGACAAGCTATGGTATTTATTCTGAAATCAAGAGATCAACCAAATAAAAAAGGAGACCCTCAAAAATTATAGTCATAAGCTAAAATCTAGCTTTGGTTGCCCCCATATTCGTAAAGAAGTTCCATTTTTAAATGCAAAATTCGAACTTTCAATATATCAAATAAATAAAGTCCCTGGAAACATTGTATTCAAACATAAACATAGCAGAAAACAAAAGGAGTGAAAACAGATTTGTCTATGAATACAATTTAGAAAGGTCTTCGGAGAATGTCTTCTTGATAATTTCTCTTTTGAGCTTAAGGGCTGCCGTGACTAGCCCTGATTCCGGCGTCCACGGCTCCGACACCAATTTGATCTTCGCAGGGATCTCAAACTTCTGTAGGTGCGCCTGCTTTCCGGCCTACAACAACACCAACGATAAATACACCATAAAGAACATGGAAAATTACAGATAAATACACCAAATTATATATCATTTCCATTTAGCCACCCCTAACAAACATTTGGGTCATTCAGATACAACCAAGTTTCATAAATCCCACATGTTAAGTTTGTTTTGAGGAAAATAATTTTGAAAGTGAAAAGACAAAAATGCCCTTGGGTAAAAATCTAATTTTCAAACCTAAAAAGTCTAATCTAAAATTAGATTTCTAGATTTGATAATTAGATTTTTAGGCAAAGGGCATTTTAGACTTTTCAATTTAATACATGACATTTTTCGTCAAAAAATGTTAAAGGTGTCCAAGAAAAAAGTTGGTTGTATCTAAATGACCAAAATCTTAGTTAGGTAGCTAAGTGGAAAATGTGTATAGTTGGGTGTATTTATCCGTACTTTCCCCTAAAAAATACGCTTCAGCACATGTATTTAGAAGAAATCATGAGTTACCTTAACAAGCGATGCATGCACTTCCTTCAGTGTCTCTTCTTTCTGGCACAAGTCTGAAAAATCAGAGTACAAAATTCCTTCATTTGAGGCCCAAGCCTCCACAGCGGCTTGTGATGCAACCACAAGCGCCACGCAGTAGTTTTGAAAAGGATCGGCATGCACCATTATGTTCTCCACATAGGGGCTCGCCACAAGGGAAGACTCTATCTGTATTGTGTATTTGTTTGAAGGTAAGTCATGAAACTAACACGACGAAAAAGCCAACGCGTAATATTATAATATAATACCTTCCCAAGGGAGACATATTCTCCATGCTGAAGTTTCACTATGTCTTTTTTTCGGTCAACTATCTCGAGGCAACCATCGGGATGGAACTGCCCAATGTCACCCGTGTAGAACCACCTCTTTCCTCTCTCATCAACCTATGGATAATAAAATAAAACAGTAGAATGACTCATACCGCTATATTTTTATTTTCCCTGTCGAGGACAGGAAATACGCATTTGATGTTCCAAAAGAAGTGTCTACTTTTGAAAAAAAAGCCAAAATTACGCATGGATTACTAACAATGTCCATGTATGAGTTTGTAATTACCACGAGTACCTTGCATGTGAGCGAAAACTAACTCCATCAAATCAAAGATGACACTTACTTTGAAATGGAAGGAGTAACAAGTATTGAGAGACTACCTTATACACTTCCTTTGTTTTTTCTTCATTTTTAAAATATCCAACTGTGACATTTGGGCCACCAATGACTATTTCCCCACGTGGCATTGCTGAATCAGTAGTTAGATAGCCACCTTCTGGCCAATCTATTAGCTGAAATACAGAAAATTTTCAGTTATCTCGAGTTGATTTCAAACAATCATTAGGAGATAAGATATTCCTTGAAGAATGAACCTTGTAACTAACATTAATGTGTCCTAAGCAGTAATTCTATAATAAAAACAGTTTGAAGTTAAAAGTGATAAGCGACCTGTGGTATCTGCAATGCAAGTACAATCATGCACATAATATCAATTTCTAAAGCAAGAATGAATTTTCCCTCAGCATGTTAGTCATAACAACTTGAGTAGTGGGCGTATGAGGCAAAGGGTGAGAACTAAAACGGTAAAATTTGAATGCACAATAATTAGTTAAATGGAACGCTTATTTTAGGACAAAGGGAGAAAGAATCCGTAAACTAGATTGAAGCTTCAGCCAATGATGTTGATGTCAAGATCATGCAATAATAAAGACATTTTTTATTTATTTGTGAGCTATGATATTACATGAACTCCTTTTATTCTTTGATAGGCAAAATGTCCAAGCCAAAACGTGACCTGAGACCTTGTTGCTTAAAGTGAAGCAAACTCTTTACCACTTCACTTGACAGGTGTTTGGTTATATATTAGTTGAACTAAAGATAAATGTTTCTCACCTTAATATACGAGCAAGGAAGAGGGGCACCAACACGACCAACAGACGTATCATCAAACTCAGAGAATGTCCCACCAGCACAAGTCTCAGTTAGGCCATATCCTTGGCCTATTGGAGCACTGAAAATAAAGATTTATATTTTAAAAACAGAAGGCAAGAAGACATGTATTAGAACAAAGGTTATTTTCTTTCTACACATCAAAAGGCATTTCCTATTATATGAGTCTCCACTCATTGCCAATTGATTTTGAGTTGGATTCATTAGCATATCCCATCAGATTCATTTATACATATCCTAAGGTCAAGTTCAGTGGATTGATTATTTATCTCTATGAATTCTAAAATTTGTTAAGGCAGTACTAACCCAAGACAAATGTTGATGAACCTTTGAGTATCACCGGAAAGAGGAGCACCTCCAGAGAGCAAGAATCGGATTTGACCTCCTAAAACTGCTCGGACCTTCCTGAAGACAAGAAAATTCCAAAGTAGTTGTTCGAGCCCCCAAGCCCCAAACCAACTACCATTGATTGCTGACAACCTACGAGCATATGCAAAGTCAAAAAGTCTCTTGGACAGTCCTCCTTTTGTATCTACCTGCAAATAGTAACGGGATTAATATTTTTAAATTTGTCCATAGGTTTCCGAGGCACACGCGCATGCAAAAGTTTACAAACCTTCTTTCGCACACCATCTCTGACACGATCAAGGATTGCTGGAACAGCAGTCATCAGTGTTGGCCGCAGTGCAGTGGCATCTCCCTTTGTTCCCCTTTTTATCTTGCTAGCCGTATCGGTAAGCGTCAAAGGGGACCCATATCCTATAGCAATCCCAGCAGCAGCCATTAGATTCTACAAAATACAGTGAAAATTGTTAAAACATACTACCCGGTGAACTGAAAATTGTTAAATAACACGGACATATAACATCAATAAAAAGGAGTGTGCATTTGTATCTATGCAAGACAACAAGTGTAAAGTTTTTTACATACCTCAGCTGCTAATTCAAGGATATGAGCCAATGGTAGATATGCAAGATAGACATCCTTTCCTCCAAGGCGAGGAACAATCGTCATGACAGCAGAACATGTAGCTAGGATGTTGCCATGTGTCATCATTACACCCTTTTTGAAGTCAAAACAGTGATGATGAATTAATACTTACTATGTACCATTAGCTACCTCAATTTCATTATATATTAATAAAGTATGCATCTCAAAATCCTATGGATGGCCAAAATTCACCACACATTCTTTCTTCTCTTTTATTTTATTTGCCAGTTATTATACAAATGTCTGCTGAGACATTCCACCTATGGTTCTCAATTATGGCAAGATAATGACAACTGATTGAGAAAAAGTTTGGGGACATTTGGGATTATAATTTATCAAACACAAATATCCTTTCAAGCCCCATTGTTCACTGAAATCTGCCATTAGCAATCAACTATCAAGAGACCAAAGGATGGGGTGAAGTGGCAGCGACCTCATGTAATAAGCATGAGGTTGTTAGTTCCAATCCCACTGCCAAAATGAAACCAAAGCAAAGGCTATGACGACAATACCTATACTAGAAATAAACTCGTGCAATACACAAATAAAGGTAGACTGAAATATAAGCGATATATACATATAAAAAAGGTGTTGTTACCAACCTTTGGCAATCCAGTACTACCACTAGTATACATAATAACAGCAATATCAGAGGAAAGGGGTAAATCTGCATTAACAGGATTTGCTCGGCCCAGCTTCTCCACATCAGCAAACGAAGTGACCGTCCAGCTGTTCTCAACTATTGAAGCCTCAGATGGTATCTCATCATCCATGCATATTATACGTTTCACAGTGTCGAGTTGTCCATTTATGTCAACAAGTTTTTGCAGTTCCTTGCGCCCACAAATTACTGTTGTCACCTCTGTCTGAAGAGAATAAAAAAACATACATTAAAAAATTGGACAGTACAAAGCACCACTGCGGATTAAGATAATGGAAAACACCAACTGATTTAGCTTATTGAGTTATCTTTCCCTTTCCTAATGTAACTGAATGTTATACTTATACTCAGTACACAGAAGCATCATCTATAAAACAATTGATATTATTTGCCAGTATCAGAACAGTAAAACCAGCAAAAATATCCTTCCCTTAAAGAAGCCAATATGACCAAACTAAAACATGGGTATAGAACAATATACCAGTAAACCACAACAAGAGTTCGAACAAAACTGAGATACCATTGTATATCAATGCATATAGAAATTAAGCCCCTCTTAGCTAAACTATGCATCACATCTGACAAACACAGACACACATTTGCCAGACGTATAGTTTAATAATCTAAAACTCTTTGGGAGCATTCCCTCCATTTTGCTTTCTAACTTTGCCCCTTTCCTGATATATCCCCAAACAAAAGTACAACATTTCTGTTTGGCATCACATTGGCAATTTTAAGTAGTTAGTTTACATCACCAATTGAACTGTGTGTGTGAGTGAAAGAGAGAGATGTAATGAACCTCATTTAATGAGTGACATAGAGCCTCCTCTCCGAGAGATGCATATATGGTCACAACAGTGATATTACGCCTAAAGCAACCCTGATACAAGAAAATACTAATTAGTAATAGTCACATAATGAACAATGTATGAATATGCCGATAAATTAGAGCACTCTTAAAACAGATGGACTTAAATGCTAGACAGACTAAACACCACACGTTCAAATACTTTCACAAGAAAAAAACTACTTTGGATATTCGACGAAAGTAAAACGTGTCAGTTTATCACTCAACTTAAAATGAAGAATGGATCGCTCAGAAATATATAAAAATGAGGCACTATGGAAGGAAATAAGATGCCCACCTGTAATGCAATAAACCATTCCTCTCTAGTATCAGCAAAGATAGCCGCACGTTCTCCTGATTTATGTCCAAGTTGTGCTAGTCCAGAAGAAAAACTACAAACTGCTGCAAATGTTTTTCCATAGGTTAGCCACTCATAGTTTCCTAAATGCAGCTTCTCAAAGGACCTTCCATCTCCGGCTGCTTCATTCTCCCTTGAAATTAACTGTCGTGTTCCGAGTAAAGGTTTATCTTGGTGTAGTTTGCATGCGTATTCGAAAAGTTCTGCAATGGTTGAAACACCCTCCCATGCTGATTCTACCGGGGAATTGAACCGGTGATTTCTGATTGCATACCCAGGTTCCCCACCAACATCAACAGGCAGTCCCCGTCTCCTTGATTTTTTGGAATTCCGAAGGAGAAGAGACATTATAAGAGGAACGAGGACACCAACTATATATGCACTCATCTTTAAAGGACTGTATAGGCTCAATAGACTCAATTTGGTTCCTGAAAACAAAACAAAACAAAACCAAGTCATGCTCTCTAACCAATAATTTGAAAAGAAATTAAAGCCTCTGCACCAAACAAAAAAGCCAGCCTGTCTCCAGAATGTACAACCAACGTTGGTTATTTAAAATGAAAAAGATAGCATCATGCAATATGTCATCTATATCTGATAATAACATGATTTCCAAACACAAGCTAAACCTCTCCCTTCTTGATAGCTTATGGCCTTTGTGTTAGCTGATGTCTCACTTAAGAACAATGAACCTAAAGTGGTCTCCAAAGGAAAAAGGTGAAATGCTGCTGAACCCATCACCAGACGGTAAACATACATTTACTTAGGTGATCACTAGAGACTGTTATAAATGTAGTGTGATTTCCGACAAATATATACCAAGAACATAACTAAAATAGGCGGTAAGCCGGTACATCAGTTGAAACACAAAATATTCACTTTTGAGAAGTTTGGTAGGTTTGGTGAATCTATGAAAATGATTCCCAAATAAAGTGCAAAATTCATTAGAGGTGTTTGTTTGCATCAGAGGTCAATATCACACAATTAAAATTTGTAAGAGAAATTTAAGAACAACCAATCAAGATCCATTATATTTTGAATACAAGGAGTAGACTGGTCTCTGGGAATGTGGTTGCAACAATAGTGTTGCCAGAACTGTAATAATAGGGTAGGCTTCGAAAATAGACCTGCATATTTCTATAGCCAATGACTAAGTAATCAAATACAAAGAAAATAAAATTGAAGTCTAAGGGCATTGATGAGGAGCATACACATAACAGAGAAACTGCATTAAATAAGACACTAATGGGATAAGAACTAAGAACAAGACATGCAACAAACAAATATTCAAATGCTCAAGGCAGTGAAGACAAATAGTCGAACACAAATCAAAAGCACCTAAAAACACAAAATTGAGAGCAACAGCCAAAACCCATTTGAGAAAAGTAAGGCATTCACGATCCCAGAGGAAAAAAAAGGTACCTTATGGCACTGGACCAAGAAACCCAGATTCATAAACTCTAGAGAATGAAGAAACAAAACAATGGCGTTAGATTTATAGGCGAAATGGGCGAGAGAAAGAGAGTTACTTGAGACGCGTATTGAAGAGACGCGTGGTGGGGCTGGAGGAGGGTGGCAAGCGGCGGAGAGGTCGAGGGAGGAGAGGTTGAAGTTTCAGTATAAAGAGTTGTTTTTGCTTTCTGTAATTTTCAACAACAACAAGAAGAAGACAAAGACAAGACTGGTTGTTTTAATTGGGTCGTTCGTTCGGGTACACATACTAATCGCGTTTATGGATGTGGTGCTTGCGGCCCAAATCAACTGTACGGCTTCTTCTTCTTTTTTCTTTTTTTTATGGCCATTTTAAATTTCAATTAAATTTTGTTAAAATAAAGCTCCAAAATCTGAAATGGAAAGAGGGGATGTGGATAGTAGGAATGGCAATGCATTGCTGCTCATTCTCAATGGGTATTTGACATGTGATAAGGTTTCGGGTGTTTGACCCGATCAAAACCCGACGGGTGCGGGGATTTCCAAAGACTCAAACCCGACCCGAAAAATTTTGCACAAAAATTATAAATAACAAAAAGTTATTTTCTAATTGATTTTCATAATTTTGAAAAAACTGATTTTGTAACAAAAAGAAATGAAAGGGAAATTAATAATGATGAATATTAAGTTAGAAGTATAAATTATAATCGTATATAAATATAATATTATAATATATTAGATTTTTAAATGGTTTTGGTTGCGGGCCCGATTGGGTATAGGCCACCCCGCACCTGCTCATAAAATTTTAACTCAAAATTTTTTGGGTTTCGCCTCTTTTGATTAAGGTGGGTACATTGGGTATCAGTCGGGTTTGAATTTTTTTGTCATACCTAAGTGATTCATTATGGTGAGGTACACAAGAGCCGGTGAGGAAGAGAGAGACATTAAAAAATGTGTAGCAAAATAATTTGAACTCCAACGGAATTAAGCTTCGTTGGATATGAATGATTCCTGATTACTCTAACCCCTTGTATCAATTGTGTTATTACACAGTATATTGGCTCATCTTTTAGGCAA
>JAYMTP010002999.1:0-18065 GCA_036897365.1 Geranium brycei
TAGCATTAACTAAATTGAATTAACCCTTATTGGTCCTTGTGGATTCGACCCTGTGCTTATCAGGAATTATTACTTGTAATGACCGCGTGCACTTGCGCGTTATCGGGTGCCTGTGGACGACTGTCTACGGGCCCAACAACGTTAAAATAAGAAACTGAGCTATCAATATCCACAATTATAGGAATTTGAATTTGTGATAAATATCCATGATTCTAGAAATTTGAATTTGAATTGTATAATCTCAATGCATACTTACTGGCAGAATGAAACCATGAAATACTTGGGACGTGAAGTATGAATATTTGAGTAATTGGAAATATGAAATTATGTGCGAAATAGAAACATGGAATTAAGTATGTATGAGCACATGGAATATAGCATCTCAGAGACTAAGAAATGATAACATTGAATCATGGAATTATGACACTTAATTATGGTGGAATCATGGAAAAACTCAACATGGAATCATGGAATTAGGTTCATATGGAACTATGGAACATGGCATGTAAGAGGGTAAGAAAAGAGAAAAGCATAAACCCTGGGACAGGTGGTTCATGGAGTGTTGGAATTAAATACAGATGTCCTACCATGACATAGTAACTCTCCAGATCAAAAACATACAACACATGCAGATCAAAACACACAACTCAAAAATCACTCAAGAATCATAACTTAAACAACACATAAAGGATAAAAAAAATTCATAAAGGGAAATAAAACAACTCTAACCTAACAAAGATCATTCAAAAATCATAACTCAAATCACACATGCAGATCAACAAAAATCACAAAGTGAACCAAAATAGCTCTAACCTTGCTTTCTAGTACTCGGCACGTTCAGGATCATCTATGATTTTCGTTTTGTTGGAGCCATTAGCGAAGATCCACAAAAAAAGAACCAGATCGAATCGTTGAAGTCGGCGTGAGTGTTTGATGATTGGTAGGTTTTGCTGATTCTCTGAAAAAGGATTGGTAGGGTTTGATGATTAATGTCACGATGGACTAATAGGCAAATGGAAACATTGATAATAGAATCATGGAATCATGGTGTGTTGGAAACATTGGTGATGGAATCATGGAATCATGTTGTGGGATCATGGAAACATGGAAAAATGTCATGTAAACATTGATAATGGAATCATGGAAACATTGATAATGTAATGTAAGATGCTAACAGATGAATCTGGGATTCTAAACCCATAATTGATGAGATATTAAGTCTTCAACAAACCGACAATTGAACATAAAACAATGGTTGAACCAACGATATGAGTAATTGGAGTCTTTGAATCAAGAGTTACTTGGACATATAAAAAATCTACAACACAACAACGATAACGCAAACATTTTGAAATACATGCATCCCAAAAACAACCACAATCTAGGTTCAACACATGATCTGTAATGAAAAAAAAATAGAAATTTACCAACAACTAGAAATAATACTAAAAACTCATGGAATCAATCTACTGCACATAACATAAAACCACAGAGAACCCAAAAATCAGATGTAGCTTTAAAACTAAGTTCTAACCTTGATTAGTCTTGGGCAAGTTCAAAATCCTCTGAGTTTTTTGATTAGTTGGAGTCATTTCCGAATATCCAAAGAAAAATCGTCGATGACATACCCAAAACACCGCAGAAATATGAACAATTGATTTGGGAAGGCTCAATCGCACATAAACATAGATCAATAGGGTTTGATCTGTGATTAAAAAAGGAAAGAAAATCTACAAAAAAATAATTATTGCAAATCAAGGATATTAGTCCAACCCCAACTCTGATTGAGAATGGAAAGACGAAGATATCCTCGATTTTGTTCAATATATAGAAAGTCAGACACAAACTTTTTAATAATTACAGCGTGTGCCACCAAAATATGGGATTCATGAGAGGTGTCGATCACAAGATCGTGTGGCCAAGAATTATTCGTATATTTGCACCTAAATATAGTATTTGTATGCGAATATACTTCATGAATAGGTTGGCAATTAAATTTCTAACATTTTTCGTTTTGAATCACTAAAACAGAGTTCTGTAGATATTAGGCTTCCAAAATATTCAGTTAAAGCTTGAAAACTCATTTTATGGTTTGCTAGAGGTTGAAGGTGAAGAGAATGTCGTCGTATGGGAATGTTTCAATCGACTTTTATGTTTTATATAAATATAAAGTAAACAAATTGCCAATAACTTTGCCTAGTCCAGCGGTGAGATGCAAGCTACCTATCCCCAAGTTCTTGAGTTTGAATTCGGCTATTGAATGATTTTTTAATTAAAGCTTCTGAATGATGTTGGCATATAAAAAGTACTGGGGTAGCATGCTTTTGAGTCTTGCCTTAACTTTTATGTTATATAACTCGTAGTTATCGACTGAAAACACCAACACATCGTCTTCATCTCCATCTTCATCCTCCAACAACCCAGAAATTGTTTTTCAAGTTTCAATTGAACATTTGACATAACTTGACCTACAAAACTCCGTTTTAAGTGATTCAAAATTAAAAAAAAATGCTCGAAATTCAATTGGAAACCTATCCATACATTAATTATGGTCAAATATTAAACTAATAGAAAATCAAATTTGGGCTTCGATTTGCATATTTGGGTGTTGACTTGCAGATCTGGGCGTTGATTTGCATATTTGGGCATTGTCGATATGTTCTTCCATGTGCACAACGTTTTGCCTATGAACGTGATTGGATTTTGTGTCGAATCTACAAAAAGAACTCAGTTGGGCAGAAGTTCAACTCTGGCATGGTGTTGGAGCAGAGCCAGGTGTCGACTTCGACGTCGTTGTCATCGCACCTCGACGACGTGCTTGAGTCTTGGCTTGAGATCAAGGACGGGTTCTTCGGAGATCGACAACGTGCTCGATGCCGACGCTCTGGTCGCCGGAGGAGGAGGAGATGGACCGGTCCAACCTCAACCCGGTCTAATCCCAGTTCTGCCCGGTCCAATCTTCCTCAAACCATATGTCATTATTTTGAAATTTTGATGGTCAATAGATGGTATTTTCGTCTTTTTACATTTAAAAAGAAAAGTTTGTTAAAATTTGGACAGAAATGAGTATAAGGGTAAAAGAAACGAAACCATCTAACCTCAATCTGAACTTTTTATCATACATGTAGTTAATGTAAAACCCGTCACTTTAGCTGTAATAAAGTGTAATTAACTCTATAAAAAACCAACAATATTCTTTTTCTAGAAAATGGGATATTTGTAATATACTCTTTTTTATTTCAATTTAACCTAACATTGACAAAATCACGAGTGTAACAATGCTAGTATAAACATCGAAGTACTTGGGTTAAATACAAGAGTTTCCACAGCAAAAAATTCTGGTTCAAGACTTGCCTACCAGATTGCGGAACAAAAGACCCACTGCATTGCGTAAACCACTCCCTACTACTTGCCCGGAGAACACCAAAACTTGCCACCCCTTGTTCGATATATGCTCGAAGCAATTCTTGTTCGTCTTTTTTTCTTTCTTTCTTTTTTGCAAACCGGGAGAGCAAAACATAAACAGAAGAAATGGGAATGTTGTTAGGAATGAGGCAGCTAGCTAGGATCCTTGATCTCTTGAATCCTGTTGAGAGCCTCCTTCACGTCCGGTCTCTTGTCTGCATCTCCACAACATACCATCCCAAAGTTCAAAAGCTTGAGTATCTCACCCTCATCGTTCTTAGCCGCCTTCATCTCTTTGTCTATCACCTCATCACTCCACTCTCCTTTGAAATTCATTTTGGTCCATGCCACCAGATCGTTCTCCCACTCGCACTTGCCCTTGTGCAAGAAGTCCGACGGGAATCTCCCAGTCAACACCTCTATTATGAGTATCCCCAAGGCCCACACATCTGTCTTTTTGGTCACCCTCCCGTGTTTGGCGTACTCGGGAGACTTGTAGGCCACCATGAGTTCTTGCCCAGTCTCTTGGTTTGCAACTGGGATGAGTCCATAGTCGGAGAGAAGGGGCTCGTACGCTTGGTCGATGAGAACATTGGAGGATTTGAGGTGGCCGTGCGGTGTCACCAGGCTTGGCAGCTCTTTGCACAGGTATTCAAGCCCTTTTCCTACTCCTTTCACAATCTTTAACCTTTTCGCCCAATCAAGGCTTGGTTCTCCTACAGATTGGTGGCCTGAAACAAACAAACAATGTAACTTTAACAACAATTCCTAAGCCCCATAAAGATCGAGATGAGAATATATACATACCGTGGAGACAAATAGCCAAGCTTCCTCTTTCACAAAAGTCAGTGATCAAGAGCTTCTCATCTTTTCTGTAATAGTAAGCGACAAGAGGAAGGACATTAGGATGGGTCATCCTTCCAAGCTTCCTCATATGCTCACCAAACTCTTCTCTTCCCAAATTGTTGAGCTTCCTAAACCTCTTGACAACCATCATCGGGCCATTTGGGAGGGCGGCCTTGTAGGAAGCGCCAAAGCTGCCACTGCCCAATATATCCGCAGAGGCTCCCATCAACTCCTTGAGGTCGAACCTCCCCCTGTCTTCCCTGATGAAGGACAACCTGTGACTGCTGTCCAACGCCTTCCTCGACGAGCCTGCGCCATTCGTGTCCCTCATTGATTGTGGGTCCTCCAAGGATGAGGATCTTCGCTTGCGCCGCATCAGGATGAGGATCATTGCAAGAATGGCAATGAGGGCTGCTGCTACCACTATTGAGATGATGATGAGGCTCAATGTTGACGGCCTTCTTGCTGCTTGGGCCGCACTGCATTCTTCCAATGGCGCTCCACACAGTTCTAGGTTGCCTGCAAAAGTCATGAGAGTGAGGCTCTTAACATTCATTACATATGTATGTATCCACATTGCATACCTTCAAATGCGCTGGCATTCATGTTCCCTAGGCTATGCGGGATCGGGCCCTCCAATTTATTGTAGGAGACATTCAAGGTTCTCAAATCCTCCTTGATTTGAAAATCCGGAATCAATCCCTCGAATGCATTGCCATCAATCCTCAACTCCAAAAGCCTGGGCAATTCAGCTAGTGAAGCAGGAATGGTGCCTACAAACTTATTATTTGCTATATGCACTTTCTTCAAATAATTCATATTCGCAAAGGTGTTGTCAGGAATCTCCCCCGCAAAGCTATTATCCGACAAAAACAGAGCCTTGAGTCCTCTAAGTTGCCTAAACTCAGGCATTGTACTAGCAAAGTCGTTCCCCTTAAAGCTCAAAACTCTCAGATACCTCAACTTCTTGAGGCTATCGATGTTGATGATGCCGCTCAGCCCCATTTGTTCGAGTCGTAACCCCCAAACATGCTCCTCGTAGCAAAGAATACCATCCCAGTGGGGCTTCCCGTTTTGGCACGGCTCGCCTTTCTCTCCATTCCAACTATCTATCTTGTCCGCGTTCTCCAAGGACTTCTTGAACTTGAGGAGGACTTCTGATTCTGGGGCGGAAAATGACACCATGGCATGGAGCAAGACAATGATGCAAATGAGAAAAAAGTGGTGGTTATGATAGCAACAACAATGACAATAGTAATGAGAAACCTCCTTGTTGCAAGACATAGACATGGTAGAGGAAGTCATGTGGTTGCAGCAGGAGTACACGCATGAAAAGGGCGGCGTGCGCGCCCTTTTGCAGGGTCTTCAATATGGAAATGATACACAAGTGTGAGCTCTTTTGATTTAGAAATGGTGGGAGAAAAGTTCACAAGGGGTGGTGGTGGAGATTTGATGAAATGCAAGAGACAAGAAACATAGGGAAATCAAGAGGAGGGCGCGAGAAGATGCTAAAAATAGGGGATTCTCTCTCTACCACAAGAATATTTGCGTGAGAGATATGCGGCTAGCCTGTAGGTTTTGGCGCCTACTTTTGGACTGTTTTGCCTTTTAACCAACCAAAATGGCATTATCCATTTACCAGAACAGGACACCCATTTTATGGTCACAACACAATGGCATCACAGCAAAAGAGTATTCAGATTTCTACCTGAGATTTTGATGCTCATGTGTGATTTGAGATAGCCTGCCAGGTTGTTTTTGCTAGCAAATGCAGAATAATCTGTAAGAACAATGTTCGTTCAGATACACCTAAAATTGCCGCTAGCATGAGTAATATAGGCAATGAACACAAATATGATCAAGAATCAGTTCCTACTTTTAATGTTCTTGTATTTAAACTTAAAAGTCTTCCAAAAGACACAAACAATATTCCATGTGATGCATCCAATACAACATACTCCCAAAACCAACAAGGGGACAAAGGATACAAATACAAAAGAATGTCACTGAATGTTTACTCGTGATGAAAAGCAATACAAAGAATCATGACTTTCTAAATCAGTTGACTCAATTTGTTTCCTGGACCATTAGTTCATGCATGCAGTTCCTCAAACAGAATCATGCATAATGATACTTCAAGGGATGAGGCGATTTTGCGGAGTGAAGTCTGCATACCCAACATCAGCAAGACATAAGCCATCGGGAGGTGCTGGGGGAGCAGTTGCACGTCTACAAGTAGCATCCATAAGTTTTAACAGCGCATCATCTTCTGCAACCGCAGCTGCTTCCCTTATAGATGTTGCCACGAGTACCCGAACCATCTGTTCCCACAAAAAATGTTATAATAAGTTCCATATGAGAGGACAAATATTCAATCAACTACCTTCAAAGAACCACATAGATTAATAAGAAAATGACACAACACTGCTGCTAGAAACAAGAGGAGCAACCATATGATTGAGAAGGAAACCCTAGAAAATTCTACCTACACACTTTATCATTGAGGGAATGAAACATCTGCTCATCAGATGTCTATTTCCATGCTCAATAGAAAAATCACACTAGGGGTTGTTTATATGCCTATTTCAAGCAGATACAGGTTATGTCCAGCTAATTCTATGAAGGATATAAAGCAAACAGATGAGTAAAAAGTTAAGTAACAACCCTACGCAAGAAGCGATTGGCAACCAGCTCCACGCACATAACTTCTTTTCCCCTTTTACAGTCCTACAAAAAATATAGATGTATTCCGGTCAGTAACTGAAATGTAGGCAGGTCGTGGGAGATATGGCAGGGACATGGGTTCTAATCCCCACACCTAAGGTTATAATTGCCTATAAAAAATACTTAACAATGTGCAGTTATTGAAACCATGCAGGCAGGTACAACGACTTATAAAGCCAGACATCATACATAAATTTCCAAAATGAGCTCAATCCAGATTGCAGTTTTTGATATCAAAGAATAAAGTTAGTAGTTAATTGTGTAGATATTTATTTTCAATTTTTTCGACGCATATAAAAATTACATCATAAAAACCCAAATTTTCTAAGGGCAGAGAGTTACTGGATGACAGTAAATTTGCAAAATGGGTAAGAATGTTTACCGAGCATGGTAATCTGACTACTGCAGCTCGAGCATGGTAGATGAAACACTCTGTCGGTGGGCCTCTGCAATTAAAACGCAGCTGTAGTTACAAAACTAATTGAAGGAAATTCCCCCCTAATTGAATTCATATCAAAAGAATTTTCAGTTGCTAGGCAAATTATATTGTATAAGCTTCTCAATCTCCAGCCTATGCCATATAAGAAATCTTGAATGAGATGGGATGCATTAATCAGAAAAGCAAGCAAAAGGTTCTCAAGAAAAAACGTAATGTTTTCCAACAAGCTTAAGAGGTTGCATGCTCTTCTTGTAATATAATGAAGATTAACTCTTCCTTTCTCCTTGCTTACATGCTTCTTGAAGCTTTGGTATCCCGTGCAAAAATCCTGTAGGACAATAACTTTCCTTCAAGTTGTTGTAAAAGCTGGTTGACCTTGCTTACTCTGAATCTCCTAGGTACCTTTTTACCTTCAAACTCATCCTCAACACATCTGTTACTCATTTCACCAAGAGTTTCAGTAGAATGAAACTCCTCAGCATCCTCCTCATTCTCACCACTTTCCTCCTCATTTTCCCCATCGCTTAATGGGAAAAAATATATGTACCGCCTCCATTTAGCAGAAAAATTAGGATGAAATGACCGTGGCACCTGTAATATAAAACATATATCATTAATGAATGAATATTTCCTGTTGGGTTAAAATTACATGCTAGGAAAGTTTGAATCAAATATTACCTCAGATACAGATACAACCCTGAGTTTCCCTGGTGCTGCAAGGTTGATGGCATTTTCAATGTCATAAGCATTGACATCTTCCCTCCAAGTATCTGAACACAAGTCACTACAATGTAAGCACAGATATGGCCTTTCCTGTCATAATAGGATTTGAATTTTCTGCATTTTGATCTTTTGAGTTATAAACTCTAGCAAAATTTGCTTCTTGTAAGAAAATTGATTAGTCTTTTGAGACTTGGATTCTAACAACAAGAATATTCAAACAAAACAAATTGTACTGAACCCCACTTTTACTACTCCAGTACTGTTATTCTGTTTCTCCTTTATATGATTTCGTTTTAAAATTGAAGTCAGTTTGGATACTTCTGACATGTCAAACCAAGTAATCTTCTCCTTTTACTACTCCTTCTTCAACCATTACGTCCAGGAAGTTGATTGGAAATGTGAATTATATGTAATGGACTGCTAACATAAAATTATGATTTATGTGCCAAGGCTCGAAGATCGCCTTACCATATTGAGTGAGGCTATTCCTTGTTAAAGCCCAACCCACCTAAAAGCTTCAGCTGATAGGTGGAGGCATCGAGATGTTTATCAAGGGGTCAATCAATCCACATCCTTTAGATGTGAGACTTCAATACTCCCCCTCGCGCGTGAGCTTCACACGTGGATCACACCAGGGATGGGAGATGCAACACAAATAGATCAGAACAGGCCCATACAAGCTCTAAAAGCTCAAGCTGATAGGTGGAGGCCCCAAGATGTTTATCAAGTGGTCAATCAATCCACATCCTTTAGATGTAAGACTTCAATATTCATCATACTAAACAAGTTCAATGTAGAAAATTTGATGCATCATCAAGTAATATTTTGTGGCAAACTTTTTACACTAACGATATTCAACAATTTTGGCCCTTATTCATATTGGAATGGAGATGTCTGACTTCATTGGTAGACTGGAGTTTTTGAAGGAAGAACTTAATGCTCTTATGCTGATTGCAACAACTACATACACAATTAGCCCAAATAGATATGTTTTTCATGGTACTAGGTCTCACTGACATTGGTATTTAGTTATCCTCCACCCATGAATCATGATCAAATTTTAGACAGGGCCACTATTGGAATATTGGACTATTTTTCTACCCATCAGTTCCATGTATCTTCTATTGTTACTGTGTATGAGCTCCCTCCTGCAGTTGATGCTTCCGCTCTTGCCAATCATTTTACTCTATCATGTTTGTTTGACTCTACGACTGGTTGCAGTGGTGGAAGAAACACTACTTATCAGAGGAACAATGAATACAATTATTGTCGCAAGACATGACATACTAAGGAAAGGGGTATTAAGCTACGTGGTTATCCCAACAGACACCATCTTTTGTTTCTGATGTCAATTCTGGTAATATTGTGGCTTGTCTTGATCGATAATGTTGCTTCACCCCACATGTTTTACCACAATACATGAAAGATGATTAGCAAAGGATATGAGCATATGTCACATTTGTAACAATCTTGGTGCATGGTATGTTTCAGGTTGAGGAGTTTTAGAATTATTTCATATTCGTAGTTCTGTTTCATTCCTAGTTCATTTCCTATTTATTGTACGAGAACGAGAATCTTCTATCTCAACAAAACAAACGCCAATACATACCCCAATTACAGAATAGTGGAACAATAAGCAAGAAAAATATTATCAGAATAAGATTGTCACATACAGAAAGAACAAACTTGCCGAAGAGCTGAAACTCCTTTGTCAGTGCGCCCAGCAACAAAAGCTGGGCCTTCCAATGGTTTACACTTCTCTTTTAACGATTGAGCCTTCTTATCGTCAACAAATCTTCCGAGAGATCTTTCTACAAAGCTGCATCAAGCAACGATAAAACAAAGGAATCAAAATATTTTACAATGAAAACGAAGGGATTGTGTGCACAAAATTGTAAACTGAAGTAATGAATTTTATCAATCAATATGCATTCATTAAGTGGTACTTTCAGAAGTTAAAACATGCATCTATTGATAAATTTTAGAACATAATTAGTTAATATATAATAAGAGAAAAGACAGCATCAAATGCAACAAAATAATATATGCCATTACTTACTGACTTATGATCCTATATATAATATCGGAAATGATTCAAGAGAAACTCGTGTGGCATCCCAAGCAAACTAGACTAATTTCATATATTTTCACTATAGTAATCTAGATTTCTTGTGACCTCTAATCATCAATAGGAACATTTGATGATTGAAAAAGGCCATCATTGGTAACTGTTCAACTTACTCTAATCCAAAAGTTTAAGCTTAGGTGGAGGACCCAACTAGTATAGTAGTATGTCAAGTGGTAACTAAACTCAAATTCTGTCAATGTAAGACACTTCAGCCCTCTCTATTGCGTGCACACCGAACAACACAGAGGGTCTTGCATGTAGATCAAGAATATATGAATGGGGAGGAAGCAAAAACAAGTTGCAAGCCCAATTCCAAACTAAGCCCTTAACCTCATATTTATCCGATGTGGGAGTGGGACCAAGACTCACAATGTGGACACCTAACAATCATCCCCTCTACATTGAGCCTCTCATCTCATCTTAATCTAGGCCTACCACCATGAGAAATATCAATCATGATTTCAGGTGTTATCGACCAGGTACACCAAGAGATTACCTAGTATACTACTTGCCAGGAAAGTCTACAACACTTTGATGCCATGCCAAATTTACTCCAACCCAAAAGCTTAAGCTAGTAGGTGGAGGGAACCCAACTATAATATCGAGGGATGAATTAATCCACATTCTTTTAGCATGGGGGCATTTCCTGAAAATTTCTATTGGAATGATCATAACTTGCCAAAAAACTTGATAAGACGAATATGCTAATATGATAAGAGTGTTTCACCAAACTGCATTAATTGACGAGTAAAACTTACCCTTGTACAGTGCTTAAGTCTGGTTGTTTTTGCCACCCATCAAATGAACCCCCATGATATGAAAGAACTATCTTAAAATTGGATCTTGCCCACCTCCCAAACCTGTCCTTAGCTTTAATATGTTCCAGTTCAGTTACATCAAGGACGACCTCTGAAATTTCAGTGTCATCAGGAACAGAATATGTCTGCATGGAAAGTTCTCTGGATGAATATAAAAGCATGTAATCCAATATAGATCCTCATGGTAATAAATCATTTGAACATTAATAAACATGCAGCAAAAGCACTACTTCAATTCACAGTCAAATATGGTTTCCGTGTGTAGGAAAATGATACTGCGGGGATTAAAATGAAAACAGCATCCCTTATATGATATCTATATTATTCTGCCGTTCTACTTGCAGCAGTGAGTTTACAGAAATAATTGTTCAAATTAAGAAGTGCTATTGCAATCCGAGAAGTTTGCCACTCTATAACATGGACATCAAGGTGCACATATGACATAAGGAAGACGGAACACACAGAAATGTGGCTCTAGCATCTGTTGGAAGGAAAAAGATATATGATCGCACCCCCACAAAATCTATTTTCCAGCAAGATGCACCAAGGTACTGATGTATAAAGTTAATTAGGTGATGAAACCTACATGGTTATCTACTTAATGAAACTTATCTAGGCGGGCTTCATCATATATGAACACTTACCAACAAGATTAGATTTTCCTTCCTGTAATTAGGTTGCTCTTTCAGTGTACTATTTTACCATTAGGGACAATCCATATTGTGATTCAATATACTTAACATGAATAAAGAGAATTGATAGAAAGCATTGCAGCAGAACTTTACCATACTCAGCGGAAAAGGTTCCATATTCTAAAATGGTTCAATCTCCGCCTTTAAGATTATGCATACTGATATTCAAAACTAAATCATGAATGGTAATTCCACAAAACATATGAGAATGCCACTCTAGAGGTCAAATGACCAAAAAAAGTACTCAAGAATCAATATCAAGAATGTAACTTAACAACATATAAAATTAGACCATGTAAGAAAGCATCTTTATACCACTATGTTAGCTAGTTACAGCATAAACCAAGAAAAATAACCCTTTCGCATAAACACAAATCCGTTTCTGCAGATACCTGACTTCCATCAAACAGAAGAGAAAAACAAGCAACTAGTATTACAACTGAGAAGAAAACTACTGAATCAAACCAAACATGGAAAAGTGTCAAGTTTTACGTGTAATCACTCTGCAATGAGAAAATATCAAAATGTGCATCAACTCCTGATAAAGAAAAGTGCAACTGATGCTCTTAATACTCTGGAAAAAAGACATACCTCTGTTCCAAGCAATGCTGACAATGACTGGTGCCCCTTCACAAGGTTGGAATATAAATCATTCACGTGCTGCCAAGGCCTATCATACATGAATTCGTGGCTTTGCCTGCCAAATTCGAATTTCAAACAAATTATGTATTAATGTAACACCAAAAATAACTTATAACATTACGTGCATGATTTAATAGATTTAAACAGGGTGCCCCTATCCAACCCTAAAACCCAGATGGTGCAATACACGATTATCACCGAACATTGCATTCAGAGTCATCTAATCAAATCAGCAAATTGACCCATCAAAACCCTACTGAGTCGAGCCATAACAGTCGCTTCCATCGATTTTGAAAGGGTTTTGGGTGAATAACATCGGGGATAGAGAGAGAGAGAGAGAGTACCTGGTAGTCCATCTAGCAAATTTGGAGGGAACAGTGTGGTTGTACTGAAAATAAAGCTTGTCCTGTTCCTGTGCTTGTGCTTGTGTCAGCGTTTTGGAATGGTCCGTGGTACGAAGAGTGTTGTCCCGGAGAGAAGCAGAAGCGGCGGCTCTTGGGCAGTTTATCATTCCCGCCGCCGTGGTGGGTCCTCTCAACATCCCATCAGACTCTAAGCTTCTCTTCTCTGTTCCTCGACCTATCTCTTTCCATTTTCCTACTAATTTGCCCGCTTTAATTTCATGTTTTATTACCTCTAATGAAAGAGAAAAGGGAAACTAGTTAATTCGCACGTAGTTATTCTAGTAAAAAAATCCAATGAAACCCTGTTAAAATTATAATTTCCTCACTTTAACTCATGTCCGTTTCAGTTAAAATATGTTTAAAAATACTAAAATGTTGTTGAATATGTTTTAAATTTTTAAACACTACTCTTTTCACCCTCTTTCTCCTTCCTCTCTCCTTCTTCAATCACTTTCTCTCTCATGGACCTCATGTTCAACTCCCACACATTCGCCATCTCTGCTAACAAGGTCGTTGATGGTAGGAGTTCTCAAACTCAGTTAACTGAAACTGGTCCCCCGAACTGAAAACCGAACTGGTAGGTTCGGTTATCAAAATCGAGAACTGAAATTGACTAGGCATTGATAGGAAACCGGAGTTTAGTTAACCAAAAATTTTGACTGGTTTTTCGACTTAATCGAAACTAGCTCTCACATTAATTTGGGCCTCAAAATAAACAAAAATTTGGTCCCAAGATTTGGTGCCCAAGAGCCCAATAAGGAAGACTCATCCTCATCTTCAACCTCACGAGTCGCGTCTCTCTCTCTCTCTCTCTCTCTCTCTCTCTCTCTCTCTCTCTCTCCCTCCCAAACCTTTGTTCCTCACCTCCCGATCTCCCTCTCTCTCCGACCTCGATCTCGTCGGCAACATTTTCGGCTAGATCCCTGCCGACATCGCCAACTACCACAATCTCCGGTCGGTTCATGTCGGTGTGCACCACTCCTCAGAGCTTGCAGATCCTTCTCCGTCAGTGGATAAATCGTCGAAGACCTCGCGCGCCACGGACTGAGCCGCAGTTAGAAGGAATCGAGGTGGGGACATGCAATCAAGATCGAGACCTGGAGGAGCCTTGAGAAGTATGGTTTTGGTTGGGTTGAGATGAATGGGTAGAGAAGAGAAAGTGAGTGAGTGAGTGAGTGAGTGAGTGAGAGTGGTTATGTAATGGTTTCAAGCCTTCGAGGTCTCAATCGAGCAGTGCGACAGATGATAAAGATGAAGAGAAGAGGAGAAGTGAGGAACAATTTATGATGAAGATGAAGAAAAAATAGGAGTGGGTCAGCTTTTGAGACCTAAAATAGAGATTTGAATCGGTGACTTGATTGTGAAGCATATATGTCTGCATAGAAAGAGGGGGCACTCATCTGAAATGATGGATGACTAATATGAAGCCACGTAACTTGTATTAAACCACTACCGATTAACTACGGTTTTCAGTTCTCAAAACCAAAAATTGAATCGGACTATAACGGTTAGTAGAATTTGAAACCAAAACCGATATCAATCACTCAGGTTCCGGTTAATCCCGGTTTCGTTCTGCCCGATTTGCTAGTTTTCGGTTACTTTTGAGCAGCCCTAGCTGACGGCTCCGTCGATCAGCTCTGCCTCACCCACGATGGTCACCAAAGTGTTAGGTTTTTTTATTTATTTTTATGTTTAAATGATTTAGGTTTGTGAAACTTAGCCTAATTTGTGCTTGATATTGAAATTCTGGATAGTTTTGCTGTCATGGTCTTATTATAGGGTTTTGTGGAACATGAGCTAATGGATGGAACAGTAATTTGATATCATAATATTTATTCTTGCAAAAGGTTTAGTCTCGTCTAACTTGAATCTTTGACGTATAAATTATTTATTAGTTGTTAATATAACTTTTTTCTTGATAGATTAGATGTCCATGAGTCATACTCTAGATATTGTTCGCCCAAAAATCTCCACTCGTGCGACCAACGAGTTTAGCCCTAATTCGTTGCCCCCTTTTTCCCACGAAGGGCGAGGCCTACGACCTCGCCCACCCCGATCATTGCGATCTCATTCGACGCTCGAACAAGAGACTCTACCGTCAGACGAACCCTGGAGCTCCTCGACCTTACACTGCCGGTAACGCTTCTTGCTTCAACTGAATTGAAGCATACCGATGTTCGAAACCCAAAGAGCCTACGACGGAAAGTCGGCCTTACATCGCTGGCTCAAGGAGCCAAGACCGCACCAAAAAGGAGGCGCGGCCAAAGCACCGCCCGGGCCAACCCAATATCGCCACCCGCCATGGAGAGAGCCCGCAACCCCATAGGTGATGGACGTGCGGCTCCCCTCTGCTTCGTGGCCAAGCAATGCCACCCCATCAACCTATACTACAAAGAGACTTCCCTATTTAGCTGGACGCACTTGATCAAGATCAACGGATGGATTCGTCTGTTTGGAGCACGAGATAGGGTTTCCTAGATCTTTTCCTTTAGTTTAGCTAGAGTTATATCTAGGGTCTCATTTGTAAAGTATTATAAATAGGGGTGTAAGGGAATTGTATTTCTAACTTTGGAGAGCATAAAGGCTCTGCCAGTGTTCAATCGGCCAACTTGTCGCCGGATGATTTTCCCAGCAAATAAAATAAGTCTGGTTGATCCCTCACTATAGAGGGTTGTCCGGTCCCCAGAACCTCGGTCCTTAAACAATTGTCCTCTCTTTCTTTGTTTGTTTACATATCTGACATTTTTACACTGATGTGCTAACTCATCTCTACTCTACATACTTGTTTCACCAATGAAAGGCTGGTTTGGGAGACTGAGTCCCACGAGCGCGACTCGCCCAAACGTCGCACGAACCTGAAATCTTCGATAAGCTCTTCCAAGCCGTGACACATGGCCCTCGTGATTATTTAATTTTTATAAATATCAAGTTGTTTAAAATATTTTAGGGTTAGCGATAAAGAATAAATGTGAATATCTCTATATCCTATTTATCTAAGGCATATTATGCAAATATGGTTCACTAAGAAAAACCAAGCATGCTTCTTTTTGTTATAATTTCTATTTGTTAATCACTTGTTATTGAAGTGCAGCTCAACAAGGTTTCGATCAATTCATAGAATACTGGTGGTAAGTATATACATCCGTTCATGATTTCATCGCACACTTGAGCTGAAGGAGAGGGAGGGTGGGTTCAAAAGGGTAGTGTTTCAAAATTTAAAATATAATTAAGGGCATTTAAGTCTTTTTAACAGATTTTAACGGAAATTGACTGAGTGAGAAAATTAATAATTAGGGTAATGATGTGTAACCATCTCTATTATTTTTTGCAAAAGACGGAAATAACTTTAAATTATTTTTTAAAAAATATTTTAACTTGTTTTTATAAACAAAATATGATTTTGTTATTAAAAAATTAGAAGACATAATTTGAAAATTTTATGAAGTTTACGTATTAAAAACATCATTTAAAAACAAGTTAACAATATATATTTTTAATTTTTATATTTTCGCTGTTTAAAAAATAGAATATTCAAAAGAAGTTAATGTAAAGGAGTCAAATGCAACATTAGCAAAGTTAGGAGATCAAGAAAACACATTTTTAATAAATTATGACATGCATGCAAGATAATTACGACCATGAGCATTTGGTGCATAAATGTAAAGGGATTTATTGGGATAAATACAGTTCCTATAATTAGTTAGTCCACTTTTATAACTTATTATACTTATTATAAAAAATTTAGGACTAATTATAATTTATTACATATACTTTAACCATTTTTACAACTTATTATACCTATTTTGAAAATTTTATTTTCAACTCACTTAATGTCGAAATTTGTTACCAGTTACTCTAACACCGTTAAATGTCGATGGAAAAATTTTATTGAAGTGTGAAATATCTAAAATACCTTTGTATATTCATCAAAATTTTAAAGTGATGTCATCCTCGTCGCGACATTTTTGCTCAGTAGCTTCATATTTTTGGATTTGAATTTGATTTTAATCTTTCATTATTAATGCCATAAATTTTGTTTCCGAAACATATTGCTCTAAATTATTAATATAAATTCTCCTCAGAACAAAATTATCAATAACTACATACGGATAAGACTAAAAATTCTATAAATAAAGTTCAATCAATGGGAGCTCCTCCAATATTAATATCATATCAAACAAGCCTAATTAATCACTGGAACCTATCTGAACATGATTTCAAGGGAATCAACTCACTGAGCAAGACAAATGAACAAAACGATTTACACCTACAATCTATCTAACAATATAAAAAAAAAATGGAGAAATGGGAAGAAATGTAACATCTATTCATACATTTGGGTGTAGATTCGTAAACATTGAAAGGAAACTGAAAATTTTTGATTCAAAATTAAGGAAAAAACATTGTAACAAAATAGAGACAACCCTTTAGACCCAGCGAACAAAACGACCCACCTCCGTCAACTTTCCGATCCCAAGCTCGCATAAGACTAGCATCTCCAAGAGGTCCGATCGCCCAGGTCAGCAAGCATCCTGAAACGAACCCCCTTTCTCCTACCATCCACCGGCGTGCCCTCCTCTGAAATCGACGAGCAACGTCTTCCTAACCCTAATTTGTACAATCTCACCGGAAAAAGCTCAACGGTGTTTGAACTGCACGATTTAGCTCGGCCACATCTCCAGCCAACACCAAAGGAGCGTGACTGAGCCAAACCAAGCCCTGACTGTTCGGCCACATATCACTAATTGTTCGTTTTGCAACTCTCGCCAGCACTGGAAAGTTGCAGACGAACAAGGCACTCCTCTCCAAGCCATCTCTCTGCGAATCTTTGAGCTTCTTCAGCTCCAATGAAATCGGCGCCGCAAACCAAGAGAGCTCGACCAGAAAACGCGAGAGGGGAGGGGAGTTGCAGAAATTCATTTTTTATTTAAAAAAGAACGAGGGCATTTTAGGTATTTAAAAAAACTAACAGTAAACCAAGTTAAATTGGATAGAAAAGTAATATAATGTAACAAGTTAAGAATTGGGTGAGTTGAATATTATTTTTTCAAAACATGTGCAGTAAGTTGTAAGACTAGCCACAACAAGGAGTAAGGAGGGAGTACCTACTCCGAGGGCTGTCACTGTGGAGACTACAATAGAGATTGGGAGAGAAAGTGGCAGACGTGGCAAGAGGGTATAAAAGAGAAAGGAGTGAGTGCAGAAGGTAGGAGAGAGAAGGGAGTGGGTGAATATTATAATATA
>JAYMTP010003000.1:0-18064 GCA_036897365.1 Geranium brycei
GTGAATAATGAAACCTAAGAAAAATAATATGTTGCATTTAGGTTTTACATGAGATATACATGAGCATATTAAAAATGTGACGACTAAATAAGGTATTTATTATTATTATTATTATTATTGTGTAAATCATGAAATATTTGTTATTACAAGAGACTGGAATATGAGAATGAGATTAACTTTTCATTAAGAATGTGTATGTACTTTCTTTCAATTTTAAATTTATTTTGGTCATTTCATTCTTACTTGTGTGTATGCCTCTTTTTGTTATAACCCTAGTTTAACCTCATAACCCCTCTCCCTCTCAGGTGAATTTTCTAGAAGAGAGCAATGACGATCGGGGCAAAGTCGCAGACATCAGAAAGTCGCATATCAATAGTCAAAAATCACATATTTCTGCCATAAATCAAAGATCGGCAACTAGAAAATCACACATTCACATCCGGTGGTGTAGAACTCAATTCCTATGACACGAACAATGGTTTGACAAATCGTGAACGGATCTCCAACAAATTGTGAACAAGGTTCCGACAAATTGTGAACAATCATGACCGTGTTTTCAAGAAACCGTGAATGCATTTCTAATAAATTGTGGATATATTCCACACTTAAATAGTTTCCTTCTAATTCCGGCAAAATTTTATTTCTCTCTATTTTCATGTGTATTGCCAATATTGAATCACAGTAAAGGAGATTAGACAAACCCATAGCATTGGAAGAAAAAGGGTTGATAAAGAAAGAAAGCCCCACCAACATTTTGGCTTTTCTCACAAGTGGTTGATCTTTCCATCTTATTTAAGTTCTGCAAACCCCTAAAATTTCCCATTGCTTGGATGTCAAACAACCCACAACATTGGTTAGAGTACCTGCCAAACTACAAGTCCATCTCTTTTGGACTAATCAGAGAATCATCAAATACTAAGCAGCTCGTGAGAACAATGATTTTCCACATTCCAGCCGATTATGAAATGTGCTTTTACAAAATGCAAGGTCGCTACTACCCACTGCAAGGTCATTCACAGCAAAATACGATATAAAGAAACAAAAAATCTATTCAATGCAATAAATATCACGAAACATCGGACCAGTTATGCTGTTCAATTCATTGATTTCAACCCACAAACCATTTTTAACATCATAGTTTTCCTACTCCTAGGCTCTTCCTATTGCTCTTTAACAACCCCCCCTCCAATTAAGTAAACCGTCGTAACAAAATATGAGATTCAAAAGAAGATAACTGAATAATTTATATATTTATCCGAGTGAAAATAGGTTGAGATACCAAACAGCATGCGGCATGGCCTAGTATGCAAGACGTTTCAGATAAAGCCCTGCGTCAACAAGCGCAGCCACCGCCCTCAGCTTGAGACTGTCCTCCCCCGGCTGATGACTTGAGATTCACATCAACCATATCTTCTTGCTTTGTCGAAGATAATGTTTCCATTCCAGGTAAAGCTGCAGCAATTTTCCGAAACAAAGGCTGCACAACAGTTAACCAATATACTAAAGTTATTGCATAAGATAGCAAGCACGAGATATTATAGATTCTACTGGCTTTGGAAGTGATGCATCATATAAGCAGTATAGCATAAACCAAGAGAACCGCAGGTCCAAATGGTTGTTTTACTGATATACTGTTTAGGCCATCTCATCCAATACAATGTTTGTACCATTACCACATTTTCTCAAGGTAAATGAATGAAGATCTTTCCCAAACCCATGGGAATATCCTCGCTAAGTTTAATTTCACCTGGTTAGAAATGGAAACATTCTTCATAATGCTAATGGAGTAACAAGCTGCAGGCATATACCTTTATGTTAAAGCCAGCTTTGGCACTGGTTTCAATGAACATGACATCAAGTTCACGAGCTTTGGCTTCTCCCTCTTCTATAGAGACTTGTCTGTCAAACGGTTACACAAGAAAATTGTTATTTGCAAGTAACTGGAAGGGCATATAAAAGGGTCATTATTTCAACAAAAAGGAAAGAATTCAAAATTTCAAAGCTTGAAGGAAACAAATTTGATTCTGTGTGCTCATACAACCATTGGTGAAGATGTAGAACATTGTAAGAGAGCACGATCCACATATTTTAACTTTATGATATCTACTTCTACACGCATGGTATTAGTCTTTTATGGGTAGAAGTATTAATTATTCTAAAACGTATTTTTCTTTTCAAAAAGTAAATATATAAGGTAACGCCCAAAGCTCAGAAAAATGAGAAAATGGAACTGATTTCTGAGTTCGATATTTTCTTACAACTCGTCATTGGTCAAAAACGGCGAAGTCTTGAAATGACATGGAGATGAAAGTAAGATGGAACAACAATAAAGGAGAGTTTGATGTTCTGCAACTTTTTAGGGGACATTTCACACCTCTAAAATACATCTGCGATGATTACTGACATGCACATAGCAAAAATTAATGCCCATGGAAGTTCAACTTAGTATTTTATCAGATGCAATAAGAATTGCACTAAAGAATGCCGGCAAAGCCGGAGTTATTGTATGACAAATATTCTCTGAACCATTTGTTTCTTCGAACGTTTACCTTTTATCAACCAGGTCGGTTTTGTTCCCAACAAGGACTATAATTACATCACTGCCTCTCTCAGTTCGAACCTCTTCAATCCATTTGGAGGTGTTCAGAAAAGTTTGCCGGCCTAAATCACAAAGATACTATAATAATCAGAAAAAAATCCATCCGAGCAAATCATGATACCAGCCAACAACTTAGACATGACAATCTAAAGCCAACTAGATGGTCAGTCAATCAAGCCCAATGAAAATGAAAGCATATAGGCAAACAAGTTTACACCCTCACACAACCACTAGCTCAATAATAACCCATATAATGGCATGTCTCTATCCTTCTCGAAATATTGGAAAAAACAAAATAAAATGGGCAATGCCTACATACTTGCAACATCGTATACAATCACAGCGACAGAGGAATCCCTAATGTAGCTTGGAATGAGACTCCTGAATCTTTCTTGACCAGCTGTATCCCTGTAAGATACACCATAACTTAGGACAGTATTCCAAAAGGTTAAAACATAAGAATAATGCATGAGCCACCACAATCATAAGAAAAGTAATGCCTCTGTCACAATAAACACAGTCATGCATGTTTCATGTGATTCTAACCATAAATGTATTTTGAGTATTACATTATGGTTCATGATGTATTTGATCAAAAATGCTCGCGTTCCTGAGAGTAGAGGTTTGTATTTAGAAAAGAGTTTTCATGTCAACTCTAGTTTGTTAAAGCAGAGCTTTTAATTACACCAAAATACTGATTCTATTATTCTCATTCTGTTAACCACGAACAATAAAAACATTTGTGCTGGTAAAAAGGAGCTTGATTCTAGCAACTTATATCTATAAAGGATGCATGAAAACAATTCTCCCAAAACTATTATATATGAGAGACAGAGACCTGCAGATGACACTGAGCAAGTGGGGAGATATTCAAATTGAATAACACGGAAAAAGAACAAATACGTCATCACAGTTTTGGATCAACGGTCCCACATGGGCATTTTTCTTATCGATAAGAGCATTTAATGATATATGAAATAATGCTGCAATAATACGAACACAATACACCATTGCTGTTTGTGCATTAATTAGTAGTTAGTCCAACTGCGCAACGAATCTTCAGGTTCAGATTCTTACCACAGCTGGAGACGAACAGTGCGATCTTCCAGATACATAGTCTTGGATAGAAAGTCGATACCAATCGTAGCCTGAGCATCAATTAATCAACATTAGTACAGCTACAGAAAATAGAAAATATCAGATCAGATCAGAGCATAATTTCGCATGAATGATAGTAAATATATATTTGTTCGGATTCATCAACTCATCAAATTCACGGACCATTTCTCCCACAAACAAAACCAACAATACTTCGAATCGGCCATCTGAGGCACACAAACAAATGATCTCTAACACAGAATCACCAGATCAGCTGTAGGCTTAAAATTCAAAACATTCAAATTAAAAGTAGCCATTTCATTAGAATTCAATCATCGACAAAGGAGAAATCGATTCAAAAAACAGAAACAAAACACGAAGACGCAGAGAGAGAGAGATCGGGATTGTAGATCTGGGCGGAGAAGGAAGGACCTGGTAGGTGGTATCGAACTTGTCGTACATGAAGCGAGTGATGATGCTGGTCTTGCCGACAGATTGATCTCCCAAGAACACCAGCTTGTACTTGGCGAGAGCTGAGACTGGTGCCATTCTCGTGAGATCTCCGATTCGCAGCCTCCCTCACGATTTGTTTTGTTTTGTTACAAACTCAATTGCTATTGATTTGGAATTGGAGACGGAGAGGGTCTGTTTCCAGCCCCCGTATTTTTCTGTTATTATTATTATATTTGGGATCACCTCCTTTCTCATTTTCGCAGCATTTTATTTTCTCCTCGTACTAATTCATCTTTTCTCATTGTATTTTTTAATTAATACTTTTTATATATTAAAATCTGTTTTTATTATTAATTTGATAAAGAAATTTGTTTTTAAAATGTTCAAAAACTATTTTTATTTTTTAAATTAAAGGGTATTTAAAAATTGACATCAAATGGTATTTAAAAATTGACATCAAATGACTTATGGTATAGGTTTTGACTATCTGACAATACTCATTCCTGATCTGAGATGTTTAGTAACTTAAAAAGCTTCGCAAATCAGTTTGGTAACTTGAGGGGTCTCAAATCATATTCTTATTTAGAGGGTTTAAGCAAGATTTTCGCATGAGATGTACATTTTATGAAAATAAAGTAATTTGTAGAAAATAAAATTTAAATGACCTCAAAATAACTTTTTTTTCATAATAAATGTAGTAAATTGTAAAACTCATCATGATAAATTATCCCTAAAATTTTGCCTAGGTAATTGATACATTACTGTAATTACCCCATTTCAACCCTGTTCTTTTCTGCTTCCACTTATCAGTTTACCACGAATCTTCACCCAAAACTTGTAACTGATAGAAAAAGCTCATCACTAGAAAATCAACTGAGATATCAGATTCACCACTAAACGGTCCAGAACTAAGGTAAACTGATAAGAGTATATACAAACAGTCAACTCAAAAACTAATCACAATTTTATATAGCATGACAGTAATAACGCAAGCACTCCCAAGCCGAGGATATCTATTTCAATAGTAGTAAATGCATTTTAGAAGAGTCTAGTTACATGTCAGCATGTGCTGAAAGGGTTGGGCAGCTGCTGCATACTCTACACAGTTTTCAGTGTAATCGCATCGCACCAGTTATGAAAAATGGGTTTCCCTTGTATGTCAATTCATGATGCCCTCGCTCCCAAAACAATGCTTGCCATGTAATGGCTCTCTTGGAACCAACTATATTCCCTTTTAATCGGGGTTATTCTTTTCTTCCATAGCCCTGGATGTTCAGTTCAGTCTGCTGGCCCATACCACCCACAGCCACAGGCGTAGCGTAGTAGTAGACTCAACAAATCTTTTACTTGAACCCCCACACAAAATTTGCCTTTCTGACCCATATATTTTGTTGGTTTAGATGACAAAACAGACCACACCGCTGGATGCCAACTATAATAACCCACCTCCATCAACAGCACGTCTTTTAACCATTGTAGTGGAGTTTCTGGTTTTGGGAGCTCTGTCCTTGTTGTTGAGGAGGTTGAGGCTGTTGTGGAGGCTGCAAGTTGTGTGGCTGTGTATTGTAGTGAGCAAACGGCTGGGAGTAGAGAGAATTCATCAACCCCTGCACAAGTTAAACTTGCAAACTAATAGAAACTCGAGATGCGGCCAACATATGGCAATAAGAAAAAACTAACAAGGTCCATTAATACTTCAGTGAAAGCTTTTGACAAGTGTCTCTTTGACGATTTTCAAGAATTAAGGGTTCATTTTTCAGTGCTGGACTCTCTACCCTTTATCCTCATGTTTTCTTGTCACTGTACTCTTCTATTATGACTAACTCAAGGTGGGAGATATTACTAGCAATCCATGGCTTTGGACAGTACTAAATTTTATAAAGAAATCATTTGCCTATTATTATTGGATTACATATATATTACAGAAAAAACATACATCTACCCCTGACCCTCACTTGTCCCCAAGTAGGTATCAACTACGATTCGAACCTACCTCTTATGAGGTGAGATACCTACTTGACCATTAGGCCAACCCCAGTGGGCAGGAGTGCTATATAATAGACAACATAGCTTAAAAACAGTTTCAACACAAAATTGGAAAGAGAAGAAACCTGAGACTGAAGCTGGCTGGGATTGGCCACACCAAAGTGACTTTGTGATGCATTATCTTGTGAGGGGTCATTGAAACCAACTTGAGTAAATAGGCCTTGAGATCCATGAGTCATGTAGTCCTGTCACAAAAGGAAAGCTTCAGAAAAGTAAAATAGTATCCACTTATGCACCAAAGAAAGTTAAATTGACCAAACCTGAGACATAATATCATTTCCGGTACCAAAGCGAGAATACCCAGCTTGAGAATTCTGATTGAGATAGTTGCCTGGAAATCCACCTTGTGCTCCCTGTGTTACATAATCGACAGCATATCCACTTTGAAATGCCTGATAGAAAACAACATGAAAATTTAGAATAAAACCATTATAATGGTATATAAGATTATCCGTGATAGAACCAACTACCAAGTAATATTTAGATTCAACAACACTTAGATACCGTTCTAAACAATGCAAGTAACTGAATCAATCTCATACAAACGACCATCAGCTTCAGTGCTACCATGAAAGCTCAAGGAACCTAGATCTAGTTAAGTTGATGAAGACGCATAGAAAATGAACAGGATACAGGATAAATATAAACGTGTCAAATTTTGCATGACTTTTACCTGTGTGGAGAAATCAGCGACATTATAAGGAACCTGAGATCCCTGGCTTTTGAAATCATCACCCAAGAAGTCCTAATTGACAGTCATTAAGATATGCAAAGTTTAGAAACGAAAAAATGGAAAAGATAATTGTAACAAATAATATCATTCACACTTTGATATCATAGGAAAGACAACCTGTGACATGCCCGTCATAGAAAATTCATCTCGGAAATTTTGACTTGGGCCTTGAACTGGCATCTAAATGTTAGTAACAGGAAAAAATTCAGAAATCATTCATGTTTCAAATGGTGCAAGAGCAAGATGTTAATAACAAATTATGAGATACTAACATTATTAACAAATCCCGGCTGAGATAAAGGACCGCCAACAGATGGTTGAGTACTTTGATTATCCAGCCCAGGGAAGCTGAAATCAGACCCAAGGTTTCCAATAGCTTGCTGGGTGCCTTGATGGTGTTGTAGATGGCTGCCAATGGGAGCACCAACACCACCACGCCCAGCCCCAAATCCACGGCTACCTTGTGGAGGGACTTGAGGAACTGCCCCAACAGGTCCATGTACAGGTCCACGAGGTATAGCATATGGCTGAGAAGGGGGTGCACCATGAAATGCCGGAATTTGAGGACGAGGTGTTGGATAACCTGTAGGGTGCACTCCAGGCTTATGTGTGCCATTGGGTGGACCAGGTGGAATATATGAACCTGTATTTCGTAAAAATGAGAAATGAAAATAAGAAAGCATCTCTGCCCAAAAAGAGGAAAGTAGCAGAATGGAAATTTATTAAAGCCGCAACGGAGCACCAAAGAACCGATGGAACATATCATCATACATGCTCATTGAAAATCAAGTACTGACGGGAGGATCAGAAGAAAATAAACTAATTTAACAATTACATACCCCTACCATGACCAGCCCTTCTATCAGCATTTGGGCTGGATGTCGCAAAAGACCCAAAATTATCATTTGTTGCAATGCCAGGCCCACCGCCATAGAAAAGTCTACGATCATTGTATATCTACAAAAACAATCAAAAGTTACCATGGCAGGGTTCAAATATGTTCCTTAACTCTCAACAAAATGAAACAATGCAAAATAACTGAAAAATAATCATACACACTGCTTAATCCCAAGTTGAGCTGGTTCACGCCATACCTTTTTGGGCTTTTGAAATTGGACCATACTTTGCTTCAAGTTATTCAGAGGTCCTTCAACCAAACATTCATTTTCCTGATGATACAGTTTAAATAGAATGGTCAGAAAAAATGAACATAAAATGGAATCAGATACTTGCACTCATATGAAAGCTTTTCTGTTAGCATTTACGAACTGTCGAGCTGCATAAAGGATAAAGTGGCTGTTGCATAGCTCGTATCATTATCACAATGGCATATTAATAACCCAACATAATACCACCACATAGTTAAATAAACAGACAAGTATGACCTTGTAGTGTGTCAATAAGCCATTCCACAATGGCTGTTTGCTAAGAACTTTAGGATTTCCAAGGATGACAATGCCATATCGAGCTCGAGTCAAAGCAACATTGAGCCTGCGAGGATCGTTGAGAAACCCAATACCCTAAAAGAAGAGAACATACAATCAAGACCTGATACATTACCATTCAAAACATAGACATAAATACAAAGCAACGTGACAACTATTGCAGTTTTCTACAAATTAAGTAACTGAAGTTCAGTGATCATGTTTACACACAACACAAACAAAGGACTCTTTAGATATCCTGCCTTTAGGACATAAGGCTCCATTACAAGTTATTCATCTCTATTACAAGTTCTTTTATGATGCCATATACTCAAACAAAGTATGTTCCATCCACATAATATTTATTATGATCTATCATGTGTACCAACACAAGTTTGAATCTTGATACAGACACAATTAGACTAGGATTTCCCGAATTATTGCTTATCAAAAAAAAAGTACCACATGTGCAAGCATTTAAGGGAAGCTGGCTACTTTGCAATAAACTACTAAGTTACTTCCCGAACTCCTTGGATTTGACTACATGTGTCCATAATTATTTAAGAAAGGGAAGCTTTTAAGAAGTCAATAGTGTTACTAAAATTCAACCTCAATAGTATATAAGAAAATAATGTGCAAGTGATCAAACTTCCTACCTGATGTTCATTACTCCTCACACAAGATAAAATAATATAATCTTTTTCCCTTCCTTGAAATGAGTCCACACTTGCAACCTGAAATAAAAACTTTCTGTTTGATTGCAATCATCGAGCAGGTGAAATCTGTGCTCCAATAAAATTAGATGCAGTACCTCAATTTCCTTGTAGAGTTGCTGTCTAAGAGCACCATTCCTTGACATGTAATTCACAATATAAGCTCTCTGTCCCTCATAGGGTGTTATTACCCCAATCTGTAGATTGTTAAATACATAAAATTATCTGGTCTCCAAAAGAAGCATTGACAAACACAGACAAAATTACCTGACTGGGCACAACACCACTCCTCAAGAAAGTAGTTACAACTTTCTCGACATTTGCAGCTTCAGTTCTATTCAGATAGGATGTCCCACTTGCACTTATCTCCTCTTGTCCCATCTAGAAAACAATTACACAGATTCAAGTACAGCACCCGGTATAATCATGACAGTCCATTGCTTTTTATTACTTTATAAAAGGCAAGGCTGAATGCATTGACAAATAAACCTTTTAATTAATTTTCTATGTCAAGTGTTTGTTACAATTAGAACATAATAATACCCCCTCCGTTCCAAACTATATGCCCGCTATCTCTTAAAAATTGTTCTCAAATGAATTTCCCACATTCCTTCTTGATAAGTTAGTTAAGCATGAAATGTCACTAATATCCATAAGATAATTTAACTCCATTTATTTTTTTTAAAAAGGCATATATGAGGGAAATCCATTAAATAACTTTACTTATGTAAAAGTAGAAATATGGACACTAATTTTGGAACAGGAGTATACTTTAGTAGCTATAGTACCTGGACATAAAATAACATGGGACGATTTGGCACAGGCCAAGGGAATTCAATGCCTGTTGTTTGTCTTTCATTAATTGTTACACCATTTTGCAATGTGCCTTCATAAAAGCTGTTAGACGGAAATTCAGACAGAGATGGGTGCATGCGGTATTGGACCTAAACATTTAATGCAAGAAAGCAGAAACACTTATTAGAGGAATACATTTTCAACTCCATGAAGAGGATAAGAAAAATCACAAAGCATATACTAAAACAAAATAGAGCAGAATACTTATATGCAAAATTAATACCCAATCTCATATACCATTGACCACAAATAAATCAAATACACTTACACAGAAGCAAAACACCAGTACCTGCAATCTTATTGGTTTGACACCAAGAAGAACAAGACGTTCAAACAGAGATTGAGCTAACCCAGCACGAGCTGCTTTCTTGCACATAATGACTGGCCCAAGCTGGCAATGGTCACCAACAAGAACAACCTAAAACAGAGAACAAACATTAGAAGACTAAATGGTAAATATCCAAGTATTGTCAATAAAATTTCTCCAGGCACCTGTTTTGCTCCGAGAACCAATGGAATGAGGCACTCAGGCTCAGTTGACTGAGTAGACTCATCAATGAGAACCTTGAGAAACGATGAAAAATAGAAATTTAAACTTTTGAGTTTTAAATGTGAATATATGCTTGCAAAGGATGCTATTGAACCTGGCGAAATCTAAAATTTGCCAGCCGAGGATCTCCTGCGCCAACACATGTGCAACAAATGACATCAGCACTCTGAGATATCTCCCTTTCTGTTGACCGCTTCAGTGCCTTGTATTTTTTCTCATCACTGCTGGATAATTCTCCTGTAAGTTTAAAACATGAGAAATAAAAATATTAACATGACACCAAGAGGCAAGGTTGCAGCATGCTTAAACCTAACAAATAAAATATTTAACATCTATCCTTTTTTGCATACAGTACACGTTTTGTAGTTTAACACAGTGAAAATCAAAGGAGCTACCCTATCACGATTCTAACCTAAAAGATAAGCACATCAGTCCGGCAACAACATAATTAAATATCAATCTAAAGAATGACGCATACATCACTTATGTATGTAAAGTCAAGAGACTAGACCATTAACATTACACGCTGACAATCAATTTTAAGCTCCCAGAAGTTGCTGCAAAATATGTAATTTGTCTAGATAATTTCTACTTCAAAAAACTGTAGATATGCATGTCAATTTTACAGTACAAGAGTCCTAAGACACCTGTAGACTATGTAGAGCAATGGATAATATACCGGTCTAAACCAGATTCACCATTACTAAACCTAAGACGTGTAACCAAACTCGTGCTTAAGCTGGGAAGACCTAGAACATTGACATTCAAAATTATACACATTTGACACCCATTATTTTATTAAGTGTCAGCCAGAATAAACTCAGCAATTAAGGTTAGCAACTTGCGCTCTATGGCGCATAAACAAGTCTGAACATTGAAATCAAGGTAACCAAAAGCTTAGACAAGTTTAGCTTTAAAAGCATCAGTGAGCAATAAAATCACAGCATTTCATATTATATTCCCTGCTATAAAAAAGGCAGGAGAAAAGAAGGGAAGACCTTGTTCATCTTTCAACTGCTGCAGCTTGTGTAGTTCACTCTTTTCAGACGTGTCAAGATGCCGAACCTACAACAATTCATCAATGAGATGCATCACGATCAAACAGGAAATGTAGGATTAGTTATACATGAAAAAAATCTGTTCATATGGTTACAGCACAACAAACCTGATAGTGAAGGGTCAAGTGCTCAACAGGAGAACTTACAGCTTCCCTTGATTTTGCACAGAGCCTAACAACCTTAGTTAACAAACAAAACATTTCTGGCATGAAAAGCAGGACACAATGAAAAGAAAACTACTTCGTCAAGATTAAGCATACGCGACAATTAAATATAAATCCAATTATCAATTTGATCAGGAAGGGCAGTGCAATTCTTAACTGTTTGTCTAGTTCATCTGGAATGTGATTACTTGTTTAATGATATTCATTACAATTTACCATCATTCCTTGAATTAAAATTCTAATAATTTTGCTACATGCAAAACTAGCATCGGTGCCAAAAGCTATCATTTAATGGCATGTACAAGGTGATAATATATTATCAATGTTTCCAAATGGATACCCTTACCTTCAAACCAGTAGCACTTATCTTTTCAGCAAGTTGATCAACAGCCACATTACTAGGGGCACAAACCAAAACCTGATGAAAGGTCTGTCAATTAAACAGAATCTGGAGGGAAAAATGAATTAGTAGGTATGACATCTGGCAAATTACCTGCCCCTGACCTTGCTTGGCCATGTGATATACAATTGCTGCTGAGGTAACAGTTTTTCCAGTGCCAGGTGGGCCTTGAATCAAACTTATGGGCTTCTGAAGGACACTCTTCACAGCAAAAACCTATAAATGGAAGAAGGTATCTGAGAAATTGTGACACAAATGCAGAATTGTAGAATATATGACTATGGCATGAAACACAAACCTCGCATATAAGCACTACAAACACGGAAACATCATGATTACCAAAAAATATGTTCATGTTCAGGAAGATACATGTTCAGCCTATGCCCAAAAAACCATACCTGAGAAGCATTAAGCTCTGGTAGACCTGGTGCACCAAATCGACGAGGCAAGGTATTACGAACCATCTGAACCTCCACCTCATGGCCCAGTAAGTGATGATAAATATATCTGCAGAGAGAAATATTGTTTTAAGATATGGACCAAAACATTGAGGGCCAATACATATTTCATCTGTACAACCAACCGCCAAAAAGGGAGGAAAGTTGGTATGCATGCACTGAGCTCAATGCACTCAATTTCATATGCATGAATGAGTAATCTGAAGTTTAGGATAGAGGGAAAGAAGTGTTAGTTAAACCTACCCACTGACACTAGTTTCATCTACTGCAAATGTTTTCATGGCCCCCTGCATCCTATCAAAGCTCGTACTCTTCCAAACAAAATCAACACTGAAACCATGGTTCACATCAACAGGAACTCCCTACATAGAATAGTAGTATAGCACTATAAGCACTAATGAATCACCAAAGACACAGCAAACCACCATCATAATATAAAAAGTACCTGACTAGCACGGAGCTCAAGTGCAACCTCTTCTTGAGCAGTTAGTTTGATCTGAAACAGCAGAAAAACGAATAAAACATGCCATAATGTTGCTAACCATTTATCAGGCCAGTATAAATCAAACATATATTAAATTCTGATCTCATAGGAAGGCATACCACATGCCCAACTGACTGCCATGCAGGGTGAACAGCATCGCCTGAATAACGTAGTCGCAACTCATCACCAGGTACAAGCCGCAACTCATTGTCTTCCTACAACATCAAACTTAGGGCTTATACTTGAGTGAAGAAGAGAGCAGATAAAGACAAACTGAAGAGCATAAAAATAAAAGTACATTGATGATAATATAAAATAAGTAAACCTAATTAACAAAACAGAGACAGCGCTGAACCTTCGGAAACACAAAATATGCTATACGTTTCTTGTTGAGACCAATATCCCATCTAAGAGTGAGGTTGTCCTTGCTTTGAGACTCTTTCATCATCTACAAGAAAGTTCAAATAATAAAATGTGATTACCAATGACATTATAAAAGATTGCATCATTTCTAACCAAAAAATTAGGCTTCTTCTATAACTGTTACAACAGAAAAGACTGGAAAGCTAAATATAAAAATGAAAAAAATAGTTGAACGTGAAAAAATAAGAAACATACTTTATCATAGTCAGCTTCAAGCTTGATGAGTGGTGCAAATACATTTTGGTACTGCAATATAGATCAGAAAACACAATATGTGAGTATAACGGCATAACATAACCAAACTAGGGGTAGAAACAGGACAAGCTGCCAGTGTAACATGGAACTGATTCATCAAATTAAGCCAAACATAATTTTCTCAAGTAATTTATAACATCTTATTATATTCCATAATAATTCATAAATCTATTGGATCCCTACCAGACACAAAAAGCTTCAACAAATGATAGAAAGAAGAATAAGAGACAGATCCATGAGTTCATCAAGGCATCTTTGTTTGAAAGTCAATCAATTTCCACAGATCTGCACTGATATTTCAACCCAATCATGTTTCTATAAGAAACGTTCTACAGCACTTCAATGAATGAAGATAAGGGAGTGTACTCCTTTTGAATACATGTCCCTCTCTTATTCTATTACTAACATGCAACATGGAACATAATTTGACTCATATGCTCGGTATACAAGGTCATGTAAACCATGTTAATAGAAGAGTACTTATTTTGGGGTTGTACTCGTGCATATTGAGTACAGCTCATGGCTAATGGACTCGGTTAGAAGCCCAAACAAACTTCATTGTTATAATTAGCATGAGCTGAAGCAAAACTAGGTCTTGGCTCTTTTGACTGGCTGAGCAAGAGCATGTTGTAGGAGGACAATGAATTGATACCAGGTTCAGCTCATCTCAGCTCGACTCCACATCTAATAAAACAAGTTTTTCTCGTGTTATAAAGCCGCCATAGAGTATGCAATCATCATAATACAAGCACCTGATAGGCATCTTCATATTTGAAGGCTACAGGCTGAGGTTCATCATCTACACCGGGCTTCTCAAGATCTTCCAGGGAAGCATCAGGATTCGTTTTCCAAAGTTCTTCGAGCTTGTTGATCTGTTGAGCACTGATTTGGCGTGCCCTTAACTGCTCCTGTTCAGATGGAATCTGTATGGGAAAACAAATTAGTGAGTACTAAGAATATAAATAACCTTGTAAAATATAAGACTAAAGTGGAGGGTGGGAGAAACAATACCAACCTTAACAAGCCATGGTAGAAAACACCTATCATCAATAAGGGGGCACCACTGACTAAGGTCCCAATTCATATCCTTCAACGCGTTAACATTTAGGCAAGGTTCTCTGCAAAGAAGAACTACAACACTCTCGGTCTTGGCAGAAATAAAACCAAGGAGGAAGACATTGCGGCACCCACAATTGTAGCATTCGAGGATGGTTTCTCCCAAAGGACTGTCTTTGTGAAGACAGACTTCTTTATGTTTAGCTCGAACCTACAATTACCAGAAGAACATTACATCAACACTTAACAAACTGTATTATTGCATAAAGCCCTACGCATTTCCATGTGATGAGCAAAACCTTGCTGCGACATGTAAAATCAGTCTCCAACAAAACACTGAACTGTTGTAATCTACCAGGAATCAAAAGCAACAACTAATATATATAAGGGAGGATAAAATACTAAGAACAAACATCACAATTATTTGACCCATACAATACAAATTAAAAGTCAATAAAAATATCAGTTACCAATTTATTGTGCTAGTAAGTTGTCTAAATTTTCAAACAATAATGGAATACACTTCAGAAAGTTAAGTATGCTGGAGGCTTGTTTTTTTCAAGAAAAATAGAATAGATTTCGAAAACATAATGAGTGGGCTGGACATTCAAGAGACAAAACTCATAAAAATTTGAAATGTCCTCCTCTAAATAGAATGCATTATAAAGTGCACAGCAGTCTTCTTATGAAAAAAACATTTTGACTCGCCAACACCCTACGTCATGCAGGATGATGCCAAAATTTCTGATCAGCCTGGAGTGTCAAGTTATGTTACTGGAGGGAAGCAGCTATGTGACCTTACTATAAATGGGTGGCTATGCAATTTGTTGTGGGCATATGCACCCAAGGTAACTCAAGTCTTTAAGCCAATGTTTTCAGGTGTTATCTTTAAGAAATGATGACTCCAGAAAGCATGTTTGTGATAAACATTTCTTATTCAACATCATAGCAGTCATTTCATACAATTACTCCGTATACAGCCAAATAAATTATAACATTCATGTAAAACAATGAAAAGTTCACGTGGGCAATCACAATCTGCTCCGTTTTTCAACACATGTTATGGGTATTCACTTCTGCATAATAAACTGCATTTCATTACTGATATAGGAACCTTCTCTACTACTGTTCAATTAAGCTTTTAATTTCTAGATAGTTTATAGCTAACTCGTCCAAGTATTTACATAACAAGTCATCACATATGTGCACTGATTGGAACCTGCACCTTCCAAATGATCAACCACCAATACAATGCAACCTTCCAAACTCTAGATGTTTAACATTATTCTATAAAAGAATGAACCTTTTTGGTCGTACATGATTTCAAAATGTAAGAAGTGTAATGGGTATTCACTTCTGCATGATAAAATGCATTTCATCACTGATATAGAAACCTTCTCTACTACTGTTCAACAAAGCTTTTAATTTCTAGCTAGTTCATAGCTAACACATGCTTTCTTCTCCAGTTGTTGATCATTTTTTTATCATCTGCTACACATGTTAACTAGAAATGTATTAGGTAAATTGAAATGTGTAATGTAATTCACAGCTTCGAGCAATCCTCCCATGAACCGAGCACATATATTATCCAAGCATTTAGATCACACATCACATATGTCCACTAATTGGAAACTGCACCTTCCAAATGATCAACCACCAATACAATGCGACCTTTCAAAATCTATAGATGTTTAACATTATTCTATAAAAGAATGAACCTTTTTGGTCGCACATGTAATGGGTATTCACTTCTGCATAATAAAACGCATTTCATCACTGATACAGAAACCTTCTCTACTACTGTTCAATAAAGCTTTTAATTTTTAGCTAGTTTAAAGCTAACTCGTGCTTTCTTCTCCAGTTGTTTGTTATCTTCTATGTATGTTAACTAGCCATGTATTAGCGAAATTAAAATGTGTAATGTGAACAGCTTTGAGCAATCGAGCACGACCCGAAACACACAAGAAGATACAGAATGCCATGAATCCACTCACCAGGTGATTCACAATATGAGAGCCAGACGTGTTGCCACGCGAGTTGCAGAACCACTTGCGGCAAGAAGGCACATTGCACCTGACCACGCAAGCCGGGTTCGAGACCCCGCAGTACCTACAGGCGTGCTCGGTGAAATCGCCCTTCCCGTACTCGTATCCGTCGTCGTCCCCTGTGTCCTCGAAGTTCAGCCCGCTCATCCCGGCGGCGAGGGAATCCACCATCTGGTTCCCCCCTCCGCGGGCCTTGGTGGCGCCGCCGGGAGCGGCGGAGACAGGGGACGTGTCGGAGTGGTGATCGGACACGGAGCCTCCGTGGTCGGCGCGATCGGCGGGCTCGGAGAGCGAGTCGGAGGGGGTGGGCCAGGCCACGGCGGACCTGATCGGGTCGCGGAACTCGGGGTAGTCGAATTCGGTGTCGCCCTGGGTGTTGAATTCGAGGAAGGTGTAGGCGTCGCCGCCGGTGTCGGGCTGAGAGGCGGTGTCGAACAGATTGCTCGGCTGGGCGTCCATGGCCGCGACTGAGAGCAGGAAAAAATCGCAGAAATGTATGGTGCTTCGGAAATTTGGGGTTAGGGTTTGTCGATCAAGGATCGAAAATTGGAAATTGGGTTTTGGGGGAGAGAGGGGTTGGGGTTAGGGTTTGAAGCTGTTTGGGAAGGAGGAGGAAAATGAAATGGGAGAGGTTATTTTGGAATAGTTTATTAATTCGAGTAAATCTTAGGGAAAATTACTCATCATTGTCATTTCCAAATTTCTAAATTCAATGCCATGTACTTTAGGGTGTGACAATTCATATGATAATCTATTTGTTTTATATTATTTTACTCCAAGGTTGGCTAAATCAAATAAAAATATTACATTTGACTGGTACATTTTTCCTGAAAATGGTACCTTCAAAAGCATAGAAATCTTCTTAAAAAAAAGTATACAAATCAATAAAATAAAAAGGAGATCGTTAAAGTTTGTCTGCAAAAATGGTGTGTCGTCGACATAGATGAGAAATGCATTCTAAGCTTCATCGGTTCCCAAATACTTAAATCTCGTAAATGATATACTCTAGCTGCAAGTAGCCATAATTTTCACAAAGCCCTTTCACTAACAAGTCGTTTTTCTCTTTCTTCTTCTTCTTTCACTTTATCTTCAAAAACATCACATTGACTTCATAAATTTTCAGGCTTGACTCTTTCTTGGTCGAAGAAATCCAAAATTGTAGTGCAAATAGAGTTTCCTTCATATTTCTTATCCCCAACCCTTTCTACAAAGACAGACATTATGTTTATTCTGGCTTCCCCGCGCAAGGC
>JAYMTP010003001.1:0-18062 GCA_036897365.1 Geranium brycei
AAGTTAAACTGCAACTAGACACATCCGGGCAAGGAGAGTGCTCGTAGAGTGGAAACGGGACGGGGTCTCGTATTCAGGGGGAGTCCCTGAGATCGATTTACACTTGTAATAAGTAGCATAAGGTAGTGGTCTGTGTGATGACCATAGATACTTGTATGTTGTGACTAATTACATTATAGTGAAATCGTTCCACTGGCAAAGTGCCCCCAGACGTAGGTGAGTTAGCACCGAACTGGGTAAACAATCCTTGTGTCTTTATTTACAGCCTTCAACTGCTTTATTCATAACTGTGTGAATTGTCAAGAACATTGCTCCAACATTGTTATCGACATCTTGTCTAACAGAATTAAAAATTTCAGGCTGCAAATCAGGATATTTACCTTTCGAGTACCTGGGTTTCTCCATTGGAGTCAGTCCTAACAGGGTAGCCTCCTGGGGCAAAATTCTGGCCAAATTTTCGAACAAGCTTGCTCTCTGGCAAGGGAAATACCTCTCCTTGGGTGACAGAATCACTCTAATCAAGTCATCATTGGCAAGCCTCCCCCTATATTACATGTCTCTATTTAAAGCCCCCAAAACAATCATTATAAAAATGGAGCAAGTGCAGAAGAAATTCCTCTGGTCGCCAAATATTGAAAAGAAAGTCATGTATAAAGTAAGTTGAGAGAAAGCATGCAGATCAAAGAAACAAGGTGGCTAGGGAATCAAGAATCTGGGATTAATGAACAAGTGCCTTTTGGGCAAATGGTGGTGGCGTTTCGCTACTGAATCAAAGTCTTTATGGAAGTCTGTAGTATGCAAAAAGTATAAATGGGGAGACAATGAATGAGATCTGTTCAGTTTTGCCTCTCACGCAGGCTCTTCTTTTCTGCAACATCTCTTCTCTCTCGGTTCGGAGCCCATCTTCATTAATTTGATGGGTGCAAGTCACTTGAAATTGAGGCTTGGTTCTAGGCTGCTTATTCGCTTCTGGTCAGATAATTGGGTCGGCACCTTCAGTCTCGCTTCTCGATTCCCTCGCCTCTATGCGCTGGCAGTGGATCAAAATGTCTCTGTTTTTGACTCCTGGGAACAGAGCATTTGGAATCCTCCGTTTACGCGTCGATTAGTGGGGCGTAACTGGGAATCCTTCTGTGAACTTCAATCTTTGCTTCATCCCTTTTGCTCCAAATATTGTAAAGGCAGACAAACTAATGTGGATTCACGATGAGAAAGGTTATTCAGTTAAAGCGATGTATGATTTAGCGCAAGCCTCAGTCGGTGAGGGCGAATAGTGGCCCAAGATCATCTGGCAGGCACATGTCCCTCCAAAAATTCAAAGTTTATGCTGGGTTGCCGCTCACGAGGCATTGCCAACCAGGGACTTCCTTGCGTGCAGAGGCCTTGAAATCTCCCTGGCCCAGAACATGTGCAGAATCTGTCACAAAACTTTTAAAACGGCCGAGCACATCCTGCCTCACTGCATTTGGACCCGCACAGTATGGGGCCTTTTCTTATCCAAGTTCGAATGTCATTTTGTCTTCTCCAAATCGATCAGAGCCTTTCTTGATCTCTGGCCTCGAATCAATCAAGATCGGAGCTCTTCCCGGCAATGGAACCCCCTCTGCAACATCATCCTGTGGTTCCTCTGGCTCGCGCGCAATGATCTCATATACAACGGCATCCAACCCAACCCGGATGCTACCATCTCAAAGATTTCTCTAATGGCGGAGGCTGTCGGTTTGTAATCTGGTTTTTGTTGCTAGGTTCTTTTCCTCCCTTTTCATCTCGATTATGTCATTATCTCATTTTGTCATTTTTCATTTCTTCTCGGTAATTCTCTTTTCTTGCCCTTGTTTCCATCTTGGAAGCTTGGACAAGCTCAATGAAATATCACTTTTTTTCTCTGAGCAAAAAAAGAGACTATATACTCCATATTGCAAATTAACCAGCTTAAAATATTCTACACACTTACCATTTAAGGTCTTCTTTCTACAAATATATGCTATTCTTTGTAGATCATTCCTGTAATTTTACTTTTACTAAAATACTATATTGCAGTTTTAACCATTGGTTTGGAGTTCAAATAGGCCCCTTCAAGATATAATGTAACGATAGAAGGACGAAGAGGCAATAAGGAGATAGAGTTTGCAACTAACGGCGCACTGGTCAGTGGTAATGGTAGTGTAACGGCTGGACCTGGGGGGTGGATTGATAGAAAGTGAAAAATCAAAGGGGCAGAAGTGGAAAAAAAAGTGGCGATTGAATCGGGGGAGGAGACAAAAATGAAAATACGAACATGGTCAAGATTGTGGGCCGTCCATTTACACATCCCACGTGTACGCCACGTCCTTGCCCTCGTTTTTATTCAACCAACCAAGCACCTCTGCTTCCTCCCCTGTTTCTCTCTCTCTCTCCTCTTTTCCACATTCTGAATCAAACCCATCTCTTTCTCTCCTCAACTCAACACACATTTGATACTCTTAAGGTTTCTAGTTTCCTCTTTTTGACGGTCACAGTAAGCTTTAGACAGAAAAAGAGCAGCAGCGAAGAAGAAAAGGAGGAATAAGAAGAAGAATCTTTGATGATCACTTTGTTCGAGGAATTCAAGGTAACAAACAATCAATCAGTCTGAAAACCAAAGGCTCGACCTTTCCTTCTTTTTTCTCAAATTCCACACTGACCCATCTCCAATTTTGGTTCTGAAGAAGATTGGAGTGGCGAAATCGGCACATGGAGGGAGGGCATGAGAAGAAGATCAGGAAGAGAGGGTGCTCATCGTCCTCGTCGTCCTCGTTAGTTCTGCGTCGCAGGTACAGGTTCAAGAGAGCCATTTTGGTCGGGAAGAAAGGTGGGTCAAGCACTCCGGTTCCTACCTGGAAGACCAGCTGCACCAGATCGCCGTCTCCTTCTCCGACAATGGGCAATGACGCCGATTTCTCCAAACCCTCCTCGGCTCCTCGTACCCACCGAGGAGACGGTAAGAGAAGGGACGTTTCTGTGTCCGCCAGAAAGCTTGCAGCTACTCTTTGGGAGATCAACGGACTGAATTCTCCTTCTCCTTCACATTCACATTCACCCCCAAATTTGGAGGATCCGCCATTGTCGAGGGACAAGAAACCCAAAGAGAGCGTTCGCAGGTTGCCCAAATCAGACTTCTTGCCAGCCCTTCTCTCGGATCCATCTTATAGTCCCATTTCTGAGGTACCCATTTGAAAAGTTTCAATTTTTATGATTGATTGATTACTTAATTAATTGATGGGAGTATTTTCATTTGATTTGTTGGTCTGGGAATGTGTTGCAGAGGATGATTGGTGGATCTAGAGTCAGTCAACATAGAAGAATGTCAGCCATGTCGCGCAAAATTCAGCTGACTGATCACTGCTTGGACTCGCCGAGCAATGGGAGTTTGACGGAGGTGAGCAATTGTGCAGAATTGTCTCCATTCTTCATAAACAACAACCCAAAACTGTGATTTTTATTTTTAACTTCATGTCAGTATATTTTGCTGTTGTTACTCTCACAAGAATAGAAAATTGCATAGAGCCCCCACTTGTCGCGATAGGGGTCCATTTTTCTGCATTTGCACCTGGCTTGCCGGTCATGACCTCCCATAACATACATGGTGGCATCATGCTTGTTATTGTTTTGTTTTGTTTTGTTCTGTGTTGTGTTGTGTTTCTCTTCTCTCAGTCACATGAGCAGATGGAGAAGAGAGGGACATAGATCAACACAATCATTCAACCATTTTAATGGGATTAGGAATTATTCATGTTAGGTGCGTTTTTAGTCTTTAGTGTGTGTGGTCCTGTCTCTTCTGTCCATTATTAACTTGTAATGATAGAAAAATTTGGTAAAATTTATCTCTATTTTTTCCGGGTAACTATGGGATGTTGAAACTGTAAACCTTGTTGTTCATGGTGTACTAAAAAATGCAGGTTGAAAATCATTCTCGACTTCAGAATCACAATCACGCAGGTTGCATGATTGGAGTCAAGACCCGGTTGAAGGATGTGAGCAATGGCCTAACCACTTCCAAAGAACTCTTGAAAGCTCTGCACCGAATTTTAGCTCCCGAGGAGAATCACGCGTCGAGCTTGTCGCTGGTGTCAGCACTTCGCGCGGAGCTTGATCGCGCACGTATCCAAGTTGACCACTTGTCCCGAGAACTGAGGTCTAACCGCAGTGACATTGACTGTCTGATAAAGCATTTTGCGGAAGAGAAGGCGGCTTGGAAGACAAAGGAAAGGGAAAGGACCCGGAATGCCATGGAGTCAATGGCTGAGGAGCTTGAGGTGGAGAAGAAGCTGAGAAGGCAAGCTGATAGACTTAACAAGAAGCTCGGTAAAGAGCTGGCTGATACAAAGGCGACCCTGTCAAAATCGCTGAGCGAGCTCGACAGTGAGAAGAGGGCGAAGGAGATATTGGAGCAAGTCTGCGACGAGCTCGCCGCGGGAATTGGAGAAGATAGAGCCGAGGCTGAGTTGCTGAAGAAAGAATCTGAGAAGGTTCGGGAAGAAGTGGAGAAAGAGAGGGAGATGCTGCAGCTAGCCGATGTGTTGCGCGAGGAGAGAGTTCAGATGAAGCTCTCCGAGGCCAAGTATCAATTCGAAGAGAAGAACGCAGCGGTGGAGAGGCTGAAGAACGAGCTCGAGGCCTACTTGACCACCAAACAGAACGAAGTTATAAACGAGGATCACTGGTCTCCCAAATCGGAGAGAAGCAAGGAGCTCCACGCTTTCTTGAGGCAGACACACTTTGTGCCACATCAGAATAATGGTGAAGTTGACAATGGAGAGATAGACCAAGAGTCCGCTGACAGTGACATGCACTCCATAGAACTGAACATGGACAACAGTAACAGAATCTACAACTGGAGCTATGCTTGTGGGGAGGACGATTCAAAGAGGAGCTCGGTGGACATAGACTTCAGGGGAAGAAAGTCGATCTCAGAGAAGATTCAATGGGGAAGCATTTGCTTGAAGAGAGGAACTAGTAACAACAACAACACTGCCATGGATAATGCTGACAAGGAAAGATTAACCGAGCCGGGCTCGCAGGATCAGATCAAAGAATGCCAAGAAGAGATCAAGAGATACAAATCTTTGAAGACCCTGAGGGACCACATACTCTCATCAGTTGGGAGCTTTGAAAGCCCAACCAAGCCATGGGGACACTCCATGGCCATGCCTCTGCAGCAGCAGGAAGCTAATGGCTGTGCAAATTTGGAATCCAAGATAATAGGAGCATCTTGAAGACAATAAACCTAAATTTCAATGTATTTTCTTGCTTTTGGAATTCTTTTTCTCTCTACTCAACTCAAGTGACCAAGTAGAGAAATTAAGGAGCAAGAGTAGTGTAAATAGAATGTTTATGAAACAGGGGTATAAAAGCTAAGCTGGGTTTTATGGGACATATTTGTTATATATGCCACATAAACTCTAGTTTATGGTTCATACAAATCTTGTTATGTATGTTGATGATTTGAAGAATTTTGATTCCATTATTGTGCTCTTTATTTATGTATTGTAAATGATAAACTGAGATAGAGATTGGTGACCAGAAAGAAGCAAGTTCACAGTATCAAGAATCAAAAGATGATCAGATCCTGGTAATGATCAATAATGGGTTGTGAGTGGGTCCTTGTTGACTTCCATGAAACTGGTGCCCAATGACTAGCATCATCATCATGTGCCTCTGTCTCTGCCTCTGCTGTTGCTACTGGTCAAACAAAACTGCTCATGAAACTTAACGTCATTAGTCAACGCTCCGTGGGTCCTCATTAGTCAAAGACAAAGTAACAATTTTGGTTCCTGTTACTTATAATTATAGTCCCAATTATGTTTATCCCCTTATTGTTATTCCATAAAAAAATTAAACCATCAATGAAAAGTAATGAGACTCTGACACAGGGTTGTTGATTTGTTTAGGGTTGTTGCAATGTCCGTGTTAAGGATATATATCTCTGCTGGACTTTGGAAGAAGTGAATGTGCTATTTATGAGTTTTTCAGTGGTTATGATATGTGTTATAGTTGAGAATCTAAATGTAATTGATGAATGGTTAGCTTGTGTCTCCATAAATGAGATTGAAGATTGATAGACAAACTTGATTGCATAAGGTTTACGGTTGGCCACCATCATCTGTCCTGCTTTGGGGGCAACACTTGCAGCTATATCAATGATTTTTACCTGAACTTGATGCGAAACAAATACCTAGTTTGGCTGCCACAAGTAAAACTCGGATGAGTAATGGGTAGGGCATAGATGGTGTAGGTTGATTTGGGTATGGGTGACTAGGAGTGCTCACGTACAGTTAATAGGAACCGGAAACTAAACTGATATGTCTGGTTTCTAAATTTTAGAATTGAAACTGGTCGGAATTAGGTTGAGACTAGACTTCCGATCAACCTTGAATTTCAGTTAAATTAAAATCAGTTCGGATTTAAAACAATTAAAAAATTAACTGAAAAAAAATCTTTCAAAACCCTAGAGTAGGTTTTGCTCCTCCGTCGCCGCCCTGCTTCTCCATCGCCTCCTCCATAACCACAACCTCCTCCATCGTTGATGTACAAAAAAACCACAACATATTCAGATTTAGATGCTTGGTCTAGTGATTGAGAAGCCGATTCCCTTTGTGTGAGGTTGCAAGATCGATTCTTGCTGCAACCTCGCTCTTCAATCATCAATCAACGAGAGAAGAGAGGGTTACAAGTTATTGAGCATGTGTGTGGAGGAGAGTGAGTAACGTGGCATCATCATGGCCGTAGATGATAAAATATCAATGGTTGAGATTTAAATTCATTTATATGGTTGGACCATCACCGGTCGGTTCTGGTTTTGACTGGTCTGATTATATACGGTTCCGATCAGTTTTGCCGGTTTTCAGCTAAATTTGAGCACTCCTATAGGGGTGAGGGTACGGTAAAACTCTCCCCAAACCGACTCATCGCTATGTATGGATAGGTATTTTAGACTCGCAATCGGGAACTGAACCAGAACCAGAGAATCAAGAACAATGGTTAACGGCTGAGTTTTGATTCTTAAATTAAGAGAACTATTTAACTACGATTCGGTTAGATTACGGTTAAAGTTTAGAACCACCAGCTAACCGGAAAGAACTGGAATTGACCCTCTAAAGAATTAAGGATCAAGGAGGAAATGTTATTTATCTCTTATTATTATTTTATTTGTAAATTTTATAGTTCAATTGAGTTGTAATAATTAAGTCTTATTGTTCAATTTTCATTAGTACTTATAGTAATTACAAATTTTAAATTTTTATCTATAAATTGGTATCAAATTTGTCTAATTTGGCCCATAAACCTGATAAATTGACTAAATAAAAAATTGAATGTCAACTGGTTTTAATGTGATAAAACCGAGAAACCGAGTTAAAAACTGAACCAGCCTCTTATGTAATGGTTCCAATCCTGGTTCCTAAAAACTATGAACCAGTGGGTTCGGTTCGGTCCGGTTCCAAAACCGTGCCCACCCCTATGCCTAGATCTTGTTGGGCCAAACCTTGAACCATGGTTTGGATCAGGGCATGAGTATGCAAAAAAAGGTTTGTACTATAAACTGAGATTGCATGGAGACGACATGTGAATCTCAGTCTTACATTGGGTGAATATAGGATGGATCAATATGTGGTCCAATAACTATATCATACAATTCGATTGTTACTGCTCCCTACAGTCCCTATGTTGTGACGTGAGCTTTCCTTGCAATGGTTTACTCTTATTGACTAATGTTCCTGAAGAAATATATTATTCAAGGGTCTCTGTTTAAATATGAGTATGACCAATAAGTTGATCAATTTTACGAATATGATCCACATTTTGTACCAATTTATCACATTTATGCTGCTGAAGGCATTTGTTAATTTAGTTTTGTAATGGTCAAGTATTTATATATTGTAATCGAACTTGGGTGGGAACAGAGTACACATCACTATACCTGGAAGTTCTAATATTGTGTTTGGCCTTATGTGATCTCTTCTGTACATGGATAAATTGGTCTCATGAACTTTCATGTTGCAGATCATCTTATTGCAAGAAAGGAACATTCATAAATCTAACAAGCTAATGGGAGTCTTCAGTTTAGGATCGGTTGCGAAAATGTCATCGCATCGGTGGGAGGACATTGGCTGAACCAGAGACGAAGCAATCACGCATTATAAATTCTCCGTTTAATTTACTTCTGCTACTTCTGTTTGTCACTTGATTCACTTTCAGTGACAGAAATACCCAAGTTAAATATAGTTAAGTTGACACGTTCATCGCTTAAATACACCTATAACTGCGCGAGTGTGATCATGAAGTTATAGATCAGCTGGAAAGTGTTTCTACTTCATAGACACTTCTTCAACTAAAGTTATCTATAGTGCATTTGCAGGTATGGACTACTGGTTTCGTTCTAACATTTTGTAGTTGCATTTTTTCTTTGATAATATGTGAGGGTTGCAATTTAATCTAAAAGTGATAACCCAATATTGTTACTATAATTGTTTAACTACTTGAAATTGATTTCGATTTTGGAATAGCAAGCCAGAGAATCAATAAATGTTGATTTAAATCCTGAATACGACGCCTTTACACCGTTACTGCAAATTATGCAGCTGAATATCTGGTTGCGTCTTCACTAATGTCACACCTCACCAGTTTTGGTTTAGAGACAAATTAATCGATCTCTTTGCAGGTAACTTTTTTGTAGACAAGTTAAAACGGTGACCTTAATCGGTTGCAGCATTAAACAGTAACAATTTCTTGATTATCAGGACCAGCACTGCATGAATGGAGGGAAGTTAAGCTTTTTGAATGGAGTAGCTTTGGGGGTTGAAGAGAAGAGAGCATAGCAACCACCAAAACAACAAATCATAAGTACGATTGATATCTTCAAATTTCTTAACTTCCTCTATTGATGTGTTCAAGGAAACAAACTTATGATCCGATCGGTCGCATGCGAAACCAAGTGGCAGCTTTCAAAATTAAAGACTGCTCGAGCCCGACCAAATTTCTTCTCCGACTAATGTATGTGTGGAAGTAAATATTGAGAGCAGGTGCAAGTACATTATTTACTTATTTCCTCTCTTCTGCCACAATTTGGTAGAGAAGCTAATCGACAGATTGGTTGCTCTTTTAATGTGTCCGATTTCAGCCTCCACGTTATTTAGGTTTCCACTTCATTTCAAGAAATTAATATACCTAGATTTACATATTACCTAAATTTTCTGGTCTTTTTATTACATCAATAACAGACTCAAGACAGTAGAAGGGGCCTCACTATACTGCAGCGTGACTCAAACCCAAGACCTTGCACTTAACCAATTGGTCAAGTAAGCGTTGGTGAGAAATTAAATGGTTGCTTGACCATTAAGTCAATTATATATAATAAGAGAAAATTTACAAATGATCCCCTTATATGACTAACATTATTAAGCATTTGATAGCATGATTTATATAACTCGGTTATATATGTATATAGGATCAAGTTCTGTATAAATTGTTAACCTTAGCACGTATCTCATTTGTATACACATTTTTTATTTTATTTTTTTAGGAGTAATTCTAGTTAGGTATATTTAAAAGATGTGTTTTTACATAAGTCCATCTATTTTCTTTTGGTTTGTCTCTCTTATTAACTTTGTTAGATAACTAACAAATTTTTATTACACTCAACTTATAAGATTTAAATTTTATTTGTGGAGCTCTACTCATATATATGATCAATTTTCATGTGATTTGACAAACTTATAAAATAACTTAACCCATCTCAATTAATTTATGATATCTTGAATTATTGATGAATAAATTAAATTGAACCATCTCAAATTCATGAAAAATCATCTAAACATAATTTATTTCTTTAATTTAAAATATCAATGACATAAATACAAGAAGTACAAAATATACTATTTTGGTGACAAAATTAAAAATATATGTATACTATTTGAATACACACAGAAACCATTACAACACTCCACCAAACTCCATTCAAGTCATGATAAGATATCAACCAAACTCATGAATCGATCAGTCACTACAGCAGCATATATCTTGTCCGTATATGTTATAAATTATATACGTATTTATGTAGGCGAAGAACATCATGAATACGGTACAAATGTTTGTTGGGTGAATCACAAGGCTGCTCTTACGGGTTGGTAATTTCTCGATATACTCAACTGGCTCGTGCATGCACATTTATAATATATGTTAATGGACCATAAATGGTATTGCGGATAGCGACAGAACTAATTAATGTATATATCTTACCATGTACCTGTAGTAGTACCAAAAGATACTGTATAATAGTAATGCTTCTATAAGGTGTTTCTTCTATAAAGCGTTTTTGTAGCTTCACCTCCCACCTGCAATCAAAATAAATCTCCATACCACTGCAACAACATAATTGTCCCATACTAAACTCATTTTAGACTAACATATAGCTGCACAATCATTTTTCTTTTTCTTAATCAAAACATTTCATTCATCAAAAGCGTACCCAAACCGAAACCTGTAAGGATAATGCAAAGCCACGACCTTCATCTCAACTGATTAAAGACCTTGAGATCCCACTGCATAACACATCAACCGAGTTTTCTCAATCAACATCGCAAACAACCATACTCTTACACAAGCGCAACACTAACAACACGAACAACATCACAAACAACAACTGCAAATAAGTAGGACAAGAAATAATATGTGTTGCCTTTTAGTCAGTTTGCACTGAGATTTTGAAACACTTAAACTTTACGTGGAAATGTGAAATATGTTTACATATTTTAGGAAATGAGATATTTCTAGCTATTATCACAAACTCTAAACGGATAAGAGTTGAATGAGAAATTGAGTCTTAAAGTTGATCACTTCAAAATTCATTTCTATATGTTTATTCTCTACGTATAGTTAGAGTTTGATGACGTTTGTCATTGTATCCTAAGAGACCATTGTGCATACGAGACAATTAACATCTTAAGAAAAACGGGCTATCGTGACTCGACAAAAACCGATCCCATGTATCATTCAAGTTTGATATATATGACTTAGATTTTGTAAACAATAATTTGAAAAATGACATATTTTTAGGAATAATAAATCTATATTTAATTTTCCACATGTATAAATATGCCATATATTTTGAATTTTGATGTTCATAAAGGCGTGCTACAGAAATTACTGTTAAGAGAACGGTCAATTTCGGTACCACGGTAAAAAAATCATTTCTCATAATTGGATTTATTCTGTTTTCGTCTTTATTTTTAAGCAGTTAAGTAATAAATTTATTCTCGTAATTACTACTACTATTACATATTTACCTAATATATTATAAAGTCCTTTAATATTTAGCTGAAAACAGATAATTCAAATTCACCGTGGAGATGAATTCAATAGAGCTGTTACTGACAAGTAGCAAATATATAATTATATTTATTTTGGATGCTTATAAATCTTGTGGGTGGGGCAGTTCATTAATTACATTAGAGCAGTAAAAGATAAATAAATAGGCGTCGTGACAATTTGGTGTTTAGTTACTTTAATTAATTAATAGCCGTTGGATGAGCAATGGCGATCGCCACACACAACCTCGACCCATTTAATGTCAGAACCCATGAATTTATTGCTAATCACATTGGTTGAGTTGATAATAGCAGCCACCAGAATTTGATTTAAACCCCAATAATTATAAATAAATATAAGTGGTTGAATTTTTATAAATTTTTTTTAAAACTTTTACTTAAGCCAACAGTATGGTTGACCGAATAATAAGATAACGTACGTGCACATGAATTTAAAATGTATAAAACAGTACCTAAACACAGGATAAGGGAAGGTATATGTGAAATTTTTTTAATCAAAAAGATCTATGGTAAAACAACCTGAGTTTGTTCCGGTGGTTTAAAACCGGCTTAAAAACTCATTTCCTTGACTCAAGCTTAGGGTTTGAATCTCGGTATGGGCTGAGACGACATTTTAGTGGTTATTTTTTTACTTTGATCATCTTATCAATCATAATTAAACGAGTCAAGTAATTCATTTTCGTTACACTCGGAACTATAATTACACTTTTATCATAAAGGTTTAGTCTCACTTTTAGGTTGTCGTAATCAACTCGGTCTCTCGTTACAGTAGTTCAAACGAGGTGAACAAGTGTCCAGATTGATTATGTCATAATCAGTCCAAACCCTTGTTCACATGGATTTCCCCTCGTTACAGTTTGACCAATCGTTACACTTTTGTTACGCGGGTTGAGTTATCTGTTGTCTATTTGTACAAGAAGATGCTAATTTGTGTAAATTCCCTATTATCGGCTTCAGAAATTAAATTACCATAGTTATTGAGTTGATAAATTGAATTAAGGACAATTACTAGAACAATAAGACGATGAAAATAAAAAATAACGTAACAAGTGCCACTTCAACAATCATCGTTCTCATTAATTGAGCTGTTGCACATTATTTGTAGATTCACACACATTATCTTGGATTCGCCGAGAGAACATTTTACCATCGTATTAAAATACAATCTAACTTAAAAAAAATTAAAATACAAAGGAATGACTTCAAAATACTTTTTGAATAGAGAAAATGGATATATTTTCAGACACTAGATTTTAATACTATTTACAACAGCAGGACAAATTCAAAAGCAATGGAAGGCATTTGCATTTGGGTGAATGTAAAAATTCCTACCATCTATCAAAAAAATTCCTACCATCTATCAAAAAAGAACATCACAATAAAATCTACTGACAATGGACCCATTCTCTTTTTAATTTCAATTCACCCTTCCCTTTTTTGTCCATATATCCTATATATGAGTCCTCCACTCCTACCCACACTATTAATTCCCCAATTTAAACACAACCCAACTTCTCCCTATAAATTGCACCCTCCCACACCACCGGCAACACATCACACTCTCACGTTTACACGCTTAACATATACAAGATACAACAGGTGAGTTCGAGTTTGAGTTCTCAACATCGACCGTCTCTCTGTAATTTTCTTAATTCATTCGTATTTCATCTTATTTTCAATTTAATTATGTTTCTGTTCTCCAATTAGGTACAAATAATTAACAAAAACATTACGAAGAGATCACGATGAAGAGGAAAGCGACGAGTTCGAGGGTGGAGCTGAAGGCGAACCAGGTGTCCCCTCCGAGGGCTAATAACCAGCCGGGCCGTCCGCGGGACGAGTCGCCGAAGCGCTCGGGGTCGGAGTCGCCGTCGTCTTCGTCGTCATCGTCGCTGTCGTCGTCTTCTTCGTCGGACATGTCGGTGGAGGGGTCGTGCGTGTCTTCTGAGGAGGAGGAGACAGCGACGACGACGACGAGGAGCAGCAGCCCGGCGCCGATGGTGCTGGTGGGGTGTCCGAGGTGTCTCATGTACGTCATGCTGTCGGAGACCAACCCCAAGTGTCCGAGGTGCCAGAGCACGGTCTTGCTCGACTTTCTCAACCACCAAAACCCCTTCGGCAAGGCCCAATGACTCACTCACTCTCCCACGCCGTCACTGGTTAATTACCATGTTTCTTTTTTTTTCTTTTTTTTCCTTTCACGTGTCTTAGGTGATCATTAGGCTTTTTTTTTGGTTTCTTGGTTCACTCGTTTGTTAGGTTGATTTTGTTATATTTCCTTTTGTTTTGCTCTCCAATGTTTCAATCTTTGGATTTTGTTGCAAATAACATAAGGAAAATGGGGTTTGGTTTATTTTTCTGTATTCTATTTTTCTTAAAAAAAATTACATTATGTTTATCTACCCATAAACCCTCTTGTCCAGCTTTCAAATTTCAACAGAATTTCAATTCACAACATCTCAACAAGAAATGTGAACCTCTGAAAAACTTCTGTATTCTACATTATTTATTCTTATTTTATAAACCTTAATTATTAAACCCGTACAAGTTATATAGCAGGTACATGTTAATTAATATATATAGGGATTAAGCTCAATTATTTTAATGATGAAGTGATATATTGAAAGATTTCTAATCACAAGTAATTTTTTGATGAAGAAAATAATGATGGTGAAAATGCATAATTATGAAATGATGAATGGTTGGAGAATGGTGGTTCAACGAATTAGAGCCTCAAATCTTGATGGTACACGTGACACGTATGAGCTTGTGAAATTCACCGGCAAAAGTGGGGATAATTTAACACCACATGTACGACTTCATTGTTCATGTCGTTGTTAATTAATGTACGTACTATAGATAGCTATAAAAGGTGACATTCAACTCCAATTTTTCAATTTTAATAAATAGTGCATGTCGGGTTAGAAATGGTCACGTCATCTCAGGTTTTTATTTCAATTTGGAGTTGTCATCCTAAATTAGTAGTTGGTTCATAATTATATATATGCTGATCATAAATTATATGTTGTTTCGCATCCTAAATATTTTTAAGCAAACCTAGGAGTTATACATTAGATTGAGCTTCACGGCCGAGAATTACAAAAAGGGTCGATGAGGCATGACCCCACACTTGATTCTCCCAACTTGAATTACGAAGGCTAAATATGACAAGCGAGTGTCGTCTCGTTGCAATTTCTACGAATTGATTTCACTGAGAGAAAAGCCTAGTCTTAAAAGTAAAACAAAACAATCAGAGATTGTACCTCCTAAGCGATCCCATAAAGTTTCTCTGAGAGTCACGACCTCTACCTCTGTTGGCTGGAGAAAACAACTCGATTGTAATATGTTGTCATTGTTCCTAAATACCCATGAACTGGGTTAAAACTCATGAATTGGTAGACTCTCCCCCCAAAAGTATTTTTCCTTGATACCCAATTATCATTGCGCCTGAATTCACCTCCAACGACATTGAACCTTATCTCAAATCCTCCAACGCCACTTTGGGAGTCTATGGTCGTTACTTATGTGCTCTGGAACGAAGAACGTACAAAATAGGTCAAAAAATTAAAATTTACAAATCTGGCCTCGACTTGTCACAACCTCAGCAAGAACCGTGACACCTAAGTCGTGACAAGGGTTTGCTGTCATGGGTTATTTTGGACAATTTTGGGTCGATTTCACAACCTTGGGCGATTTTTTTCACGGCTGTGACATTATCAGAGTTGGACATGCCTAAGTCCCCGAATTTGATGAAACTTCTTGCTACAAAGTTACAGATCTTTGAATTGTCTTCAATTTGGCACAAAGCTTGGATTAATTTGAAGCTCTACTGACCGAGTTATACTCTTCGCAACTTTTAGTGACAATTAGACTCAATATGCATCATGAAGTGACATGTTCTAGCGAACATGCACTTAACCACCCATAGAGACATAAAGACACACAAGAATGATAAAATATACAATATCGAGGGAAACGACATCTAAAATATATCACGAAAGTATACTCGGATGCGAATGCGTCAATCAGACCGAACCAGTTGGATATTGGGCTTCATTTTGAGTCCCATTGATGAGCCAAACTTGGATTATAGATGTTATTTACGGACAAATTAAGCACTTTTATTTCATGAAATACTAAATTATAACTATAACTATAAGCATTAAACAACCCAGTTGAAACTTGAAGTTTGCAAATATTAAAAATAGTAACGAAAACTGAATGTTATAGTTTAAGTAACCATTGCTTTGGTTTTTTCGGTTTAACCATGACTCTAATTTTTTAGAACCAAATCCAAATCATTACCCATGACTCAAGTTTATAAGTATAATTTGAATATACTTTTGATTCGGGACCAATTTAGATCCAAAATGAATACCCGAACACTCTTAACAATAATGTTATTTGAACAAAAAAAAAGTCTTCAATAAGTGACGGACTGATGGGAGGAGCATATTGCGAAGTGTCGCAATGAACCTGCAACTTGACATGGTGGTCCAAAGTGTTATTTCCTGACTTAAGTTTAGGGTTTGATGTCCATAATATTTATGGGTGAGAATGAGTTACTGAGTAGATATGGTATTATTGTAATCTAAATAAATTATTAATTAAAATAGATGTATGGAAATATTAAAACTATAAACTATTACTTTAATTTTAAATAAAGACATTGGTAATAAATGATAAACATATGGTGATAAACTTTTTACCCTTTTGGTTCAGTTATGGATCACAACCGAGAGTTTCTGGTAAACAATTCTTTATTAAATAAAGTAATGATGGCGTGCAAAATGCCTAGTCAAAGTGTGGAGTTTGGAAGCTTCGTTGGTGCTTTGCTTTGTTTTATAGTTTACTGGAAATGAAAAGTACTTCACGTCTTGACTTTGATAGTGCTGTGTTTATATAGTCAGCCGAGTCATTTAAAATAATTAAATTCCAATTATGATTTTATTTAACCAAATTCAGCATACACTATTCACCCAATAGAAGCCGACTTTTCTGCATATATGCTAATTCCATTGACCAACTGCAATGGTGTTGACAAGGTCAGTGTGAATTAGTCTTATCAAATGATATTAAGGTTAATAACAAGGTGAGCTAGTTACACTTCACTGAGATGTACTAGTTAAGATTTTTATGTCAACACATTATAATTTTATATACATTAATTTATAACGATTAACTTAATTTTTTTATTCTGTTGAAATAGATGATTTTTTTATCATTTAATTCATTAATATTTAGTTTACATTATAATTTATAAAAAATTATCATTTATCTTTAATATTTAAATATATAGTTTGAATTGAAAGAAAATTTAGTTACTCTAACTTTGTTATAGATGGCAATGTAAAAATTTAAAATCCTAATATATTGTTCGATCACTACTAATAACAAACTTGACGGATTTATTACCTTTTGGCGACCTATTTGCCCCAAACTTTTGTTTTTTTTTTTTAATTTATCACACTTTACTTTATCTTTTATTTATTCTTTTCGTTCTCGGATCCGATCGGCTCGGCCCCCTCAGGCCAAATCGATCTTATTCCTCTTGCACACCATTGACAACCGTCCACCATACGTTACAATCCCCAACCGACTTAACCGAATTCTACTCGAAACACGATTAAGTTTTTCTAGACGCCTATCCCTATGTGACAAGTGTTTAAATTGAAAATAATGCTAAATAGATGGTAATAAAGTATAATTTCTCCTTAATAACATATTAGAACCCACGTGGACATGTGACAGCTGTATTCGGAACAAGACAACAACTCTAATGTAATTATTAATTCCGATCCAATTCAACAAGTGGATGGATCTATTATGTGGAGGCCATTGTTTTCCCCAATTCGATTGTCGTTGGCTGTACACCAATAATAACGAAGTTGGTCAAATTCAAATTTATCAACGCTTAACATTATTAATTAATAATTAAATCGTATATTAGAAAAGTCTTCAATTCTCGCATGCTGACTCGGCCGAACCAATAACAAGTCACTCCGCCAGTGTTCCCACGCTGCACACACGTCATTTGTATCCACAAAATTTAGATGATAAAATAAAATAACTCGTAATTCACCGCATGCCTAAATTCAGCACACCCTCTCATTTTTACAGAGAAAACTCCATATGCCTCACTTGGGTTTTAAACTTTTTCCCTTATATCCCCATAATTTTAAAGTCGATTTGTAAGCTTACTAAAGTTTTGTGAATGTTTTACTTTACCTTACCACTTTATTTTTTTTTTAAATCTGTTAATTTTTTCAGAAATGACGGAAACATTCTTGTATTTAAAAATAAAGAAAATAATTTTTAAACATACTTATTTCATAAAAAAAAGTTAATTATACTTTACGACAACTAAAGCGGCACTTTATATTTTACTGCAACTATAATAAAAAGTTCAAATTGAGATAACTCAATTGCGTTTTTTACACTTTACAACAGTTTTAGAATTTGGACGAAAAACTTCATTTTTTTTATAGAAAAGAAAATATCCTTGATTTGATTTGTAATCAATTTTGTCTAGTTTGGATTGGAACGGCTCAGACGATAATTGAGATCCGGTCTGAAAAATTAAAAAGATTTGACCGGTCCACCACTAGTCCCCCTCTCTCACCATCTCCGTAAAAATGGCTCCTCTGCCGCCTCCTCCATCACCACCGTCGCCACTTCTCCTCTCAGCCTCCTCCACCACCACCTTCCCCCAACCCTCTC
>JAYMTP010003002.1:0-18061 GCA_036897365.1 Geranium brycei
GTGTCCACCCGTAAATGAACGGGTGGGTGGGTAAATGAGTCGGGTGGGTGGAAACCCGACCCGTGTGCACCCCTAATTATGGATATTTATAACTTAGTTTCCTATTTTAATATATATCATTGATTATCCGAATCAAACGAAATGACCACCATACCCTTTTAATTGATTTGATTGATTTTTAATTCAAGAAATCATTGAATAATCTGGACCATTAATGAATTACATCAAATGGATATAATTTAATCTTATATTTGTATATGATCACTCATTTGTAGCTGAGTGCATCCCGTTTTACCCGTTAATCAAGTAAGAATGATTAAAGTAGGTAAACCAAATTTATTTTTGGTTAACGAGTTCAATTTTGTTGTAAAAGACACAAGAAGGATTAAATTAATTTATTATTATTATTTTGAACAGTTTATTGGTTTATTATTAATTATTTTATTAGATACATGTGCTCATAAGACCCTTTTCAAATAAACTAATAAAATTAGAAGTATATATTATTAAAAAAATTGAATTTTTTTTAAGGTACCCGATAAAATATTTATCTAAGTTTTTTTTAAAAAGAAGACATTGAAAATAATAATTAAATACAACTAGTTCTCTAAATTAATATATTCGGTTAATGCTCTAATAAGCATATAGAACTTCAATGTGAGCATTTTTATCTCTGAACTTGTTACGCCGAATAAGAAATTCTTGAAACTGAATATTATTATCAAGGAGAATCCTCCACAGCAGAAAAGAATGGACGAAATGTCAATATCAAGGATTTCAATATCGAGTATCATTATATCTGCCATCTTATTATGAAGGAGCTCAAATGAAAGATAACAACATGAACATCGAGGCGAGACATCTCAAAATGCCTCAAAAGAACTTCGTCAATATTGCCACTATTTTGTTGAGTCGCGAATAATTTTAATAATTTTTAGTCATTGTCTTACTTTATATTTCTTTCTTAAAATATATATTTATTAATCTTTTGGTTGTTAATCTTGGTTATATAGATCAAGTAAGCAAAATAAAAAGTTTATTATGGTTCAATTGGTAAAGGCTTGGAAATGGAAGAGATGACAGGTTTGAGTCCTTCCTTTAGATGGAGTACTTTTATAGAGAACTGGACGGCAGTAATATAAAATACGTGAGAAATTAACAAGTTGTATGTTGGCTTGGCTCAATTGGTTAAGGTGTGTGGAGAGTAAGAGGGCATGGGTTTGAGTTCCTCGTGTCCGAAAGAGTAATCGATTCCCAAAATTCAACTTTTATTGTAGTCTTGCACTTTGTTGCTAAAATGTTATTTTCAACAATAACTTAATTTTTTGAAAATAACTCGATTGTTTACATTTTTTAAAATAGAATTCCTTAAAATTGGGGGTGATGGTGAAGAGAATTGAAACCTAGTTTTTTTAGTTTGAGCTCTTCTGAGGAAAACGACGACGAAATGTTCGATGAGAGTTTTATTCTTTTGAGTAGTTAGAGATCGTCGAGGTCTTATCTTCAACTCAAAGTTAGAGAAGGTTCATATTTATTGATTCCTAAAATTGTTTAGATAGATATACCCGATTGAGTTTATCATTGAAAAATGGATAGTGAATGACAAATGGGAGAGAGGGAGTACGAGTGTCTGTTTGGTTTGGAGTTAAAATGTTTGTTCCTTGTTGAGATAGTGGTGAGAATTGTGAATGACATTTTGTGGGTTATTGTCAAAATTTGATAGATTTTCTATTAATCTTCAAAACAAAAATAACAATATGATAGAATTGAGCATAGTGTAACAAAATTATAGCTAGGGTAACGTGAAAATCAATTTCTTAGTTATGTGAAAACAAGTGTACTAAAGTGTTATTTCCCGAAAGATAATGCATGAAGTCATGTAGGGATTATTCTAGGAAGTAATTTATATTGATAGTAGTGTAAGAACATTTTCAATGTTACTTTCTACACTTAAAATAATGTAGGGAGTGATTTGCATTGTAATTAGAGTAGATAACCACCTTTTCATGTTCAACTTCAATCACACACTCTACATTTGAAGTACATATATTATTTTATTAATATTTCACTCTTTAATCACAAAAAGTTTTGTATGAGAGAGAGTAAAGTGAGATAAAGTAGACTATAAAGTAATAAAGTAGGAGAGAAAATGTGGGGAGCTCCCTGTTATGGAGAGTTATGTAGGGAACTCAATAGGAAAGTACATTGGAGATGCTCTTAAATATGTTTGAAAAAAGTTGAAAAAATGGCTAAGTTAATATGTGTATTAACTTGCGATTGTGTTAACTTGATCTGTGATTTTGAAACGCTTAAACTTGACCTGTAATTGTGTTAACTTGACCTGTGATTGTATCAATTTGACATGTGATCCAAAATAAAGTGGTCAATAATAACATTAATTGAAAATTACTTGATAATTAAGTTATCAAAGAGTCATATTCTACAAAGAAGAAAATTGGTAAAATTTTCATTTTAGGGTTCGACACCCTCTTTTCTATATATTCTAAGCATATGCCAGAGCCAAATACATACTGCAAAACCCTAGTCGTCGTCCTTTTACTAAAATTCTCTCTATTTACTCTCTACACGCGGTTAGAGTTCGTATACGTTCGTCGTTGTATCTTGGAAGACAGTTTCCCATACAGTGCAATAAACTTCTTAAGAAAAGCAGACTATCGTTCCTCGACGAAAACCAATTCGCGATCAAACATCCGCCCCATAGCAGATTTCAGGTTCAGTTATATTTAGTAATAATTGTCATGTATTATATTAATAAAATGAAGTATTATTTTGAATCTATTTGAATGACTCAATATGTTTTCATTATCGTATGCATAAATGCTTGTTTGTATTGTTCGGTTTACGCTTATCGACTAAACTACGTCTAACAATATAATTACAATTACTTGTAATTAAAACATTAAATGGTCGAGAATAAGATTCTCGAAAAGAACTTTTTCAACCAGGATATAAAATATCTCAAAATTATTATATTAGTAAACAAATTTCTTAAAAATCATAATTGTAATTGATATTTGATACTTCAATTGTGGATATTCGTTTTTAGTTGAGGTCGTCAAGGTGGGCCACAATCAGCCGTGTACTATTTCTTCCCAACAGAAATGAAACACTTGATCCATACAAGCAACGAGTCACACTATTTGAAGGTGAAAGGCGGAATGAGAAAAAGGAAATTTCCATTGCCGGGACTTGAACCCGGGTCTCTCGGGTGTGATGGTAACTTGCAACATACCAATAAAATATTAATATATATTAATTGGCCGTCGATAGCAATGCAACAATACCATATTCAACTTAAATCTTTGTTACAACTATATATTTCTTGTCTTTAAGACTGTTGTAGTATCATTTAATATACAGTCATGCTAAACTTTGGAACAATGATATCAGGATCAATAAAACCTTTCACAGATTTGCATTTCAAGACAAAGTGTGCTTAAATCCTGAATGTTGAAAACTTATTGGTTTCTATTGAACACAAGCAGTCCCATCTAAACATCCTTAAGGCAGTCAAGAAGATAACATCTGAAAAGGCTAAGCTACAAGCAAAAAGAAAAGGAGAGAAATAGACAGATATGAAACCAAATACAGCCTTTTATGGCGCATAAATGACAAAAAATCCTCACATATAACAACACACCTAAGGTCAAAGAAATTAAATTCAAGTCTCATAATCCATACAAAGAGGCAAGGTCAAGATACAGAATTTAAAGATTTTCCCCCTCCAACCAAAACAAAACTCATTCTCTTGCTTTACACATTACAAGGGTCTTAAAAGAGGGGGTCACTTTGGTAAATGACAATAAGGTACCAATGCCTCGGAGTAAATGTAATGAGAAACTGTTGACAGCAGATCACCTTCGGATTGGTGGTCCACCCCTACCCGGTGCCGTTCCTCGGCCAGCAGCCTGAGCCTGAATGGGGAATAACATAAATGTTTGTTCACATTAGCCATATAAAAACCAAGTAACAATTCTCAAAGAACTTCAAATGCAGCTTCACATAACACCAGACAATTGAAATAAAAATAAAGTCAAACTGTTACTACTCAACCTAATAGTTTACCAGTAGAGTACTCTCAAGTTTTGAAATTGCATATACGCGTTTCTTTAAAATCACATATGCATGTGTGTTGGAAGAGACATAAGCATGTAATGTAATTCAGATACAAACAGTTAGAAAAACTTACTCTAGCCCGCATTGCAACAGCCCTACCTCTACCAACTCCGAGAGACGAGCTCTTCCCCTTCAGTAAGTAAAACAAAACACAGGTCAGAAAAATTTAAAGTCCACAAAACTGTTAACTTTAGAATGAAAGGTACCTTGATTCTAGCATCCAAACGCTTGAACATTGGAGCATTCTTCAGCATGTCTGGTATGACCATAAACCTGTTGAAATTCAGGGATGTTGCCAAAGAATGTTAGTCACAGGCCAATAATATAAAGCTTGATATTTGATAGAATACGTATAGTTTGTATACCTGACTTTACTGCCGCGAATGAAAACATGCTCAAGCTGTGAGACCTTCCCATCCTGTGGAACAGCCAACAAAAGTAAATTAGTAATGGAAAGTCAATAACACTGATGAATATTCCCTCCATCCCATAATGAGTGTCCTATCTGCCTTTTTGAAGTTAAGGATGAACAAAATTATGGCTTGGCTGCCACACATGCCCTCACTCGCTGATCCACTAATGGGTGGTAACTAAATAATGAGAAAAATATCATTGTGTACTTCATGCATAATTAACTCCTAAGGATGGCAAGTACACACTCATTCTTGGACATCCAAATTAGCAAAGAATTATACTGATTTTTTTATGGAGGCAGTATAGGATATGGTATTACTTATTTCAGTTAACAAAAATGAACATCCTTTCAACATCTAGCTGACAAACCAGAAATTATAGATATCTCATACTCATACACCATTGTTATATAGAATGAAAATAAAATTTTGGTATAAAATGGAAAAATCAAGAACAATCGTCAGAAGATAAAAATAAAGCATCCATGCCGCATAGAGTAACTTTTTCCATAATGATTATGCAGCTTATCTCAGAAAGAATAATTACATCATCATTGCATAATATAGTTTCTTAATTCTGGGTGCACGTGCACTACATATTGCAGGAATTCACAATGAGCATAATAACTTCACGCAAGGAAATTATGTGGCACTGTGAAATAACACATTGAAAGGCATAGAAATTGAACTGAAAAGTTCATAATGTTAGTCTACTGTCTTTAACAGCAACCAAGCTAACTCCCTTCAACAAACTCCTTGGAATGTTTTAACCATACTCTCGTCCACTCCACCCTATATAATGTTATCTCCTCCGTATGTAATGCATTATCACATCTTTCCCACAAACATCTCCCCTGTTTACTACTCTACCCCTTTAAGCTTCTCCTAAAAGCAATCTCATTCTTTAGTCTTTACTAAGAGCGCAAATGTACCAGCAACTGAAGATATTATTCAAACGATTTTGAAACCAAAGTCAAATACTTTGAATGTGAAGATCATGAGAAGAGCCCTGACAAAGAGAAACTTTGTACGATGTGATACACGAGTAGGGGCAGGGGGAACTTCACAGCAAACACAATGTGTCAAGGTGCTTGTGATACTGTGTAAGTGTTTAAGAAAGGCACAAGTTACAACTAGAAAAAAAAAGTTTTACAACAAAGAGTGGTAAGCTAAAGTTTCAACTTGTGAGAATTACAAAATACTACTGGCTGCAAGCAACTGACATGAACTGTTTCAATCTGCTAAGTGCTGATATATGCTAGATGTGATTAACTTTGGCATCTTACCCCTCTATAGAAATTTCAAACAAAAAGTAGCTAAGTTGAAATCCAGGCAAAACCTGGATCTTTCCCAGGAACCATGATAACCCAATTGCTCAAATCTAGTACACACTAGAATCCAATACATCAAAAAAGAAGCTGAAGTCACAACACTCAATCTACATAAAAAAATGTAATACTTATATCCAGAATAATAATGTCATTTTCCGCCCGATCTCACCAACCAATTGCCTCATCCTATTCTCTCATCACAGGGTTTTGAAGGTACCCAATCTTGTACATTCGGCTGATACGAGTCCTACTAATTCATAATCAACATTCACCAGATCCACATATGTGAATATTTGCAGCACTTTCAGAAATTTGAAATTAAACAGAAATAGGGTTTGAAACAAAAATAAAAGAATAATGGTGGTGTTGTGAGGAAGAATTACTTTGGCGGTGTAAGTGATGTTCTCGAGTTGACAGTTCCAGTTGTCTTCACACTCGATCATGCTTCCTCTGTAGAGCTCTCCGCTCTTCAACTCTACTGTCACGACATGCCCAGACGCCTCGTGTAACAACTTCACTGGTATCCCCAAGCTCCTGCTCATGCCTTCTTTCTCTGCAAAACCCTACCTATCCCCACTTCTCCTCTCCTCTTCTCTTCCCTTCCCTGCACGATTATTAATTATTTGGGTTAATCTTCTATAGGTCCATATTTTTTACAAAGTTAAAAAACTAACTTTAAGGACAGATTAAATAGTACAAAAATGTTAAATTTCAGTTAACTTTTAATATGAATTAATAAAAATGTCTTTCTATTTACAAAAATTTAAAAATATCTTACAAACTTTTTTTCAAAAATTATTTTTTTATAAAATAAATAATAAAATTTGATTATAATATTAATTATTTTTAAAAAAATTTTGAAAAATAATATTAAAAATGAAAAATAATTTTTAAATATCATTTTTTACTTTTTATAATTTTTTGTTTTTAAAAAATTTAATATTTTTTACTAAAATCAGTTTTTTTATTATTTTTTTATAAAAAATATATTTTGAAAAATTGTTTGTAAAATATTTAAAAATATTTTTAAATTTCTTAAATACAAGGACATTTTTGTTATTTCACACTAAAACTAACTGAAATCTAACCTATTGTCTAATTTGATATAAAATGAAACTTTACTGATATTAAAATCAGTTTTCTAACTTAATTGTGTAAAATTGTCAATCTAACTTAACTTATTGAGATTAACCCTAATTATTTCTTATTTGTAAGTAATTACCCAACCAAAGATCGTCGACAGCAGGGCATTCTTGTCATTTACTGGTTGATTGCAACGTTTACAGATACGAACAGCTACATAGGATTATTCTTCTTCATCATGGGAGAAGCGGGTAGCTAGATCTTCTCACAGCCGTTGGATGCCATGAAAATATTGCTTCCTGTGGAACTGGTAGAACTGTAAAGCTGATAATTAATTTAGACGGAGGAGAAGGCTTCACGTGGAGAAGTAGCATATGCGTTGCTTCCGCATTTGCAATCAGAATCATCAAATATCGTAATTTTCGCAACGGTGGGACCAATCATTCATATAAACCATTGGAAATGAGCTTTCCGATCGCCCTCAGAGAGACTGAGCTTGAAGAAGATGATGCATAGCGTCTCGTCTCCTGTTTTTGGCATCTCATCACCTTCCTCCAACAGATTATGCGCAAGGGTCAATTTTCAATTCATCTATAAAGCCTTGTTTTTGTGTTCTTTATTGATGTTTATTATCAATGTGCCTTAATTTCTGTAATCGTTGCTTTATTGTGCATGATTTTTGTCTAGGTTTAGTCATTCTGGTTTTGAAGGCTCTTCTGTACAAATGTTGCTGTAATGTAAACTTGACTTGGTGTGAAGTTGGTGATGGTTGTCTATGGTTTTACTTAACTGGTTGCATCAGAGAATGAGTGAAAACATGACATAGTAGAGAGAGACTGATTGATTGTTAGTGTGTAATTTTTCACAGATGTGATTGATTTTGGAATGCAATTAAGGGGACATTAGGATGAAGTAATGAACTTGACTGACTGGAAAATGAACCCTAGTTCTAGAAAACATTAAACGTCATATAAGTAAGTTCCTACTTGGTTGGGAACCTATTGTTGCCTATAAAGTCCTATCCACTCTACTTCTTCCCATCTTTTTCTTGTCTAGGTTACAGAATTACACAACCCTGATTTTAAGAGTTCTCTTGGCGTGGTTTGGAACTTGGGCCTACTTTGTAATCACCTTTACCCTCATTTGGTTGTCATATGGTTTCACCTGTCACCAAAGCTTGCTTACCCAACTGGTTCAAGCATTTGAACTTTTGGCCTAAGGGCCATGGTTCAAGTCTCAGAGTGGTGGTATCTCACTCAACCAACTTTTATGTTGAGTCAAGTTTGCATAAACAGCGGTCCCTTCTTCACAAGCGAGGTCAGGGTTGGGTGTAGGCTTAGTGGACGAGGTTCCCAAACATCTCTACCAACCTAGTGGTTGCTTTTTATTTTCTTCATACAGTTCAAAATTGTAATATTGTTTTCAAGTCCTTGATTTTAGGCGGTATGCTATTTCACCAGAAGGCTTTAGCATGGTCTTAAGGTGTGTTACTGACCCCTTTTTCCTGACATCCTAGTATTTTGTTTCACTTAAATCTTATCTGCAGGTATCAAATTACAGCCGCCATCTTGTCAGGCAACCTCCATTTCGAACATCCTGTGGATCTCTGCACTTGCCTGGTCACAGAAAATTTCTATTTCCACCAAGGCTTTCAACGTATGGTAGGGTATGTGATATTTTAATATACAGAGGTGGTTAAATAAATGTTGGTTCTGAATATTGTTCAGTCATTATCCCTGCGATGGATGCAAATGACTGATTCTTCATGTACATCATATTTGATATGAGTTTTTTTATTCTCTATATTTGACTACCTTAACTGATATTCAAAAGAAGAAAAAGGTCCGTACAATTGGACTTGCCCACAAAAGTGTGTTTAATGATTATATAAGCACCATCCATGATTACTTTTGGTATAAACTATTCTCCTCAGTTCTCCTCCTAGATATTTTTTTTATATGATATACATGTTGATATTATAAAGTGTTGAACTAGATCTTTCTGTTGACCAGGTGGAACATAATTCTGCTATCTTGGCTCTTTCTACAGATCGTGATGCAACAATGGCAACCACTAAGAACGATGTTGAAACTATCAGCATACTCAATATAGATCCTAGCTTGGAACCATATAAAGATCATTTCAGATACAGAGTAAAGAGATATATTGATCAGAAAATTCTTATTGAGAAATATGAAGGGAGTCTTGAAGAGTTTTCACTAGGTGATGATGATTTAGCATCTTCTGTCTTCACGTTTTCTATGTTGCATAGAACATGTAGTGATTCCCTTAACATTGACACATTGTGCATAAAAGTAGGAGCTGAAGTATATCTGACCAATGCAATATGAGCACCCGATTGAAATTTTCCTAAAATATGTTCTTACGTGCAATTCTGCCACGAAATTCATATAGTCTTTACTGTCTTGATTCCTTAGTTTGTCTCGTGGTTGGATTCTGTGGACACCCTTTTCATATATTTTTTACTTTTCTGGTTCTATGTTTTGATTAGTAAGTATTTACTTTATGTAACACTCCTGTTATTTCCTCCATTTTGTAGGCTATTTAAAATTTGGATTTAACAGGGAAGAAGATGGCATTGTTTACCGTGAATGGGCGCCTGCTGCTCAGTGAGTTTGATGTCTATGTATTCTGTTTTCTTGCTTATTTCTTCAATGAGAAGTGATCTTTTATATTCTGCAGGGAAGCACAAATTGTTGGAGACTTCAATGGCTGGGATGGTTCCAACCACAAGATGGAAAAAAATGAATTTGGTGTCTGGAGTATCAAAATTCCTGATTTTGGTGGAAATCCAGCCATTCCTCACAATTCCAGAGTCAAATTTCGCTTCAAACATGGTAAAGGAGTTTGGGTTGATAGAATCCCTGCTTGGATTAAGTATGCCACTGTGGATCCTACAAGATTTGCGGCACCATATGATGGTGTATATTGGGATCCCCCGCACTCAGAAAGGTTTCACTTATTATTATATTTAACCCTTAATGATTTAGTTGAACTGTTTGACAATTCCAAATCTATACTCAATTTGTTAGAACCTTTCTATACGAAACTCAAAGGAAATATTAGCACTCATTATTTAAACATTTTACCCTAATGTGTGGAGCAATTCAAAATAAGTAGAGGGAAAAGTGTGAGAATGCAAGTGATACTATTTGTATTAGAAATAAGACTCATTAATATTTTACCAGAGCTTAGGTTTAATTGAGGAATTAGAAGGCTAATGAATTTCTCAGCATATGTTTGCTCATGTTAACTGAACTACTGACCATTATATATAAACAATGCAGGTATCAGTTTAGACATCCTCGCCCACCGAAGCCTGAGGCCCCACGTATATACGAGGCTCATGTTGGAATGAGTAGCACTGAGCCCCGCATTAACTCGTATAGAGAATTTGCTGATGACATTCTGCCTCGTATTCGAGAAAACAACTATAACACAGTCCAGTTGATGGCTGTCTTGGAGCATTCCTATTATGGATCATTTGGGTATCATGTCACGAACTTTTTTGCTGTAAGCAGTAGATCTGGGAATCCAGAGGACCTTAAGTATCTCATTGATAAAGCCCATAGCTTAGGTCTAAGGGTCTTGATGGATGTTGTACACAGCCATGCAAGTAACAATGTTACTGATGGGCTTAATGGCTTTGATGTTGGTCAGAGCTCACAAGAATCGTACTTCCACTCTGGGGATCGAGGCTACCATAAGTTGTGGGACAGCAGACTCTTCAATTATGCTAATTGGGAAGTCCTTCGCTTCCTTCTATCCAACTTGAGATGGTGGGTAGAAGAGTTCCAATTTGACGGGTTTCGCTTTGATGGAGTAACTTCAATGCTTTATCAGCACCATGGCATCAACTTCTCATTCACTGGGAATTATAATGAGTATTTCAGTGAGGCAACTGATGTCGATGCAGTTGTTTATATGATGCTCGCCAATGGTTTAATTCACAGCATCTTACCGGAGGCCACTGTAATTGCAGAGGATGTTTCTGGTATGCCTGGACTTTGTCGATCGGTGTCTGAAGGTGGGATTGGTTTTGATTACCGCCTTGCAATGGCTATTCCTGACAAGTGGATTGATTACCTAAAGAACAAAAATGATGAAGATTGGTCAATGAAGGAAATATCTTGGAGCTTGACAAATAGAAGATACACAGAAAAGTGTGTGGCATATGCTGAAAGTCATGACCAGGTATGCCGTGCTCTTATTCCTTGTAAATACACATTAAAACCATTTTAATATGTGATGAATTTGTACTCTTACCAGTAAGATAGGTTGATGAAGGGGAATATAGGCTTATATTATATTTTCTCATGTACAAGGCTTTTGAAACAGTAAATGCTTATTCTATATCACTTAAGATGGTAAGAATCACGAACAGATAAAAGGTGCTTGTATTTTTGTACATTAAATACAAAGTCACCTTTTCTGGGCTCTGTATTTGCTGCATTAAGAAAGGTGGTTTTGGATGGTAATAATTTGTAATTAATACGTAATGCTTTTTGAATGAAAATATTGCATTGTGTTCCATCAAACACTTATATTATTGAAAGCCATAAAGGAAAACACATCATCTCATATGGTTATTAATGTTTCCCATAAAATACTTGATTCCATTACTTGTTTACCAACTGATTAATGTTCCCTGCCATTGGGTATGGTTTCGTACTCTGATGCATTATGCAGGCCATTGTGGGTGACAAGACTATTGCTTTTCTGCTAATGGATAAAGAAATGTATTCTGGCATGTCTTGTTTAACAGATGCTTCTCCTGTCATTGATCGAGGGATAGCACTGCACAAGGTTCTCTTTAACCAATGTTGTTGTTGATGCTTTCTGTGAATTGCAGTTGCTTCTATGGTTCATCTGGTTGATGGTCTTGCTCTAGTATGTGGTCCTACTTGATTAAAAGGTGTTTCAAAATTGGTATGATAAAGTATATAGTTAGTAGTAACCCAAAACTACTGGTAGGATTCAACTCTCAGATGTTTTAAGCCAAACCATGTTTTTGTTTACATTTGTGTATTTCTTTTCTTTCTTTGATAAAATCATTTTTTCTTGCAGATGATACATTTTATAACCATGGCTCTAGGAGGTGAGGGGTACCTGAATTTCATGGGAAATGAGGTAAGTTCAGTCCATCCTTATGCTTGTCAACAGACAATTGTTTATTTAAGCTTTAATCTGGAGGGACTTACAGGAATTGTGAACAAATAAATAATAAGTTCTGGTCAAATCATGTCCATCTATTAGTCTTTTAATGTTAGTCAAAGACTCAAATATGAGCTAAAAGCACAGGAGACAAACAACTGAAAGCCTGAAACAGTCAGCCTATGCGTTTTTGCGTGTGTGGATGTGGATGTGCTATGATTTAATGCTGTGAGTTCCTTTACCAATTTTTGGTGGGTAAAAGGCAATAAAAATCATGTTATCAAAGTAAACAACTGAGAATAAGTTCCCCTGTGGAAGTAGATTATCTCCTTTTCTATCACAATGGGGAATGCATTTTAATTGTTTATTACTTCACACACATATTTAAAAGGTATAATGATTTATGAAGTTAGCTTTCTTGAATGACTTACAGTTTGGCCATCCTGAGTGGATTGACTTCCCAAGAGAAGGCAATGGATGGAGCTATGATAAATGCAGACGTCAATGGAATCTGGTTGATACAGATTACTTAAGATACAAGGTGAATCAATTGTTGCAGAACATTTATCTATTTATTATCTTAAAATTTGCTGCGTTTTCTATTATTATAGAGAGAGCAGTTAGATGTTGAGCTTTAATTTAAAGCTAACTGCCGACCTATCTCAAGTGATGAATGAGGGTGATATGCCATAGACCATCCTGTCTAATAAATTGCCTTGCAAGCAATACTTGTTGTGGAGTTGCTCAAATTAAATGAATCAGAGTCCATTTGAAACCTTAAGGATGTTTGCATATTCATGTTAGCTACTGAACTATGACATTGGTGTGGTAGTGGCGCCACTGCTCCTCCATCCCTATTCAATACATATGGCACCTCTTCATGTGTGTGTGCCTCTCTGTGTATTATGTGCATATATTCACATATATGTCAATCTCTCCATCCATGTTTGGAAGTGTGTGTGTTCATGTTTGTAGGATTAAACTAAATCTTTTTATTTATCTTGCAACATTAATCTTTCATTTCTGCCTTCTACTTGATTATTTCTGTCAATAATTCTTTCTCGTGTGCTGGGAATTCGTTCAGTTCATGAATGCATTTGACAAAGCCATGAACCTGCTTGATGAAAGATTCTCATTCATTGCATCAACAAAACAGATAGTGAGCAGCACCAATGAAAAAGATAAGGTACAGTGCAGATGCTCTTCAGTGGTAGCCTTATATCTTCAGTTAGGGTTTTGCTTACTACTGAACTCATATTGATAACTTTGAATCAATATGCCTATTCTATAGTATTCTAAAGTTAATCATACCTGTGAAATAATCTAAAGATGAGAGGATAATACTTTGGATGACTAAATGAAATTAAATGCTTTTCAGGTTTTTTTGTTCAATTTGGTTATAAGCCTACTAATTAATTGAAGTTGGAAAACCAATAGCCATTGGACCAAAGATTTTTCTTTATCAGTCCATTTTTAGAGTTAAAAAGTGTGGTGAAATCAGTTTTGAAAAATTCCACCTTTTCAAATGAGACAGTTCTTATTATTTCTGCGTGATGTTAATCAATTTCAAAACTTTCTGTATTATAGGTTATTGTCTTTGAGCGAGGAGATCTGATTTTTGTATTCAACTTCCATCCAGAGAACACATATGATGGGTATGGCTTGTTTAATGCATAATGGGTTCTTATATTTTTTCTTGAAAACATGTGAATGCACTATCTTTTCTTCTTCTTCTTTTTAAAATTACATCAATCCTAGCTACCCATAAAATCCTCCCCACCCTCCCGGCGATATCGAGCCCTCGACCTCACTAGTGTGAATGCACTATCGAATCTGTAAGCAGCATTGGATATGTGTACCCATGAGTTGAATGAAGCTTGTTGCTTGCTTTCTAATCGTAAAACTCAAAATACTTTCTTGATTCAACTTGTTATAACACGATGAAAGTAACTCTTTATATAGGGAGTAAACCTATACTAAATAGAAAAAAACTATTACTAAGAAGCTATGAAGAATAGAAAATAAACAGAAACTAAGAAAAAGAAACCTCTGAATAGGAAATAGGAAATAGGAAATATATCTCAACACTCACTCCCACATGCAAACCAAGTAGTGCGAGTCTTGCACGCGGATCAAACTTTAATATGAAAGCGAAACAACGGAACAATGTCCTACCGCCTTGAACCCGAAATCCACTCTTGACCATGAACACGTAGAAGATGTCAAGTACCACCATGAACCAGGACATTGAATCCGAACATATCAATACGCACACTATGGCATGATCGAAATGAAAGCTTGATTGTACGCCTTGACTCCGAAAGGCTACACACTTGGTTAGCACACCTCAACACCATACCACTACACACTTGGTTAGTACACCTCAACACCAAACCACTACACACTCAAGTAGCACCTCCCAACACCAAACTCCAAAGTCAAAGTCAAACTTAAACATCTACTCTTCTTCACTCCAACGAAACTAATGAAAACACCCAAAACCATAACAATCAGAAAATCTTTAGAATGCAAAAAATTGGCTGGATAAGTCACCGATGCTTGAATCTCATGCGCGGTGGCACTTGAAGTCGGAGGTGGCGCATGTGGAACATGTGCAACTGTGGTGGATCCTCGAACTGTGGAAGTCCTGTTGTTGATCTTCTACTCGTTGGTGGTGAGAACCAAATCTGACCAGAATAGAGCCGTCTACAAAATGCCTCAAAATCAAACCCAAAAGTTTTCGGTGGCGTGTGCAGCGCACGTGATGGTTAGAACTTAGACGGAGACGTACTTCGTGGGAGGCTCTGAACGTTGTTGGACGGGCTGAGCTGAAAACAGAGCACCAGATGACGGTGAGACTACTATTTGCCTCGCTGGAAAAGTAGGGTTTTGAGGGAAACTGAGGATTCTTGTTGTGAAACAATCGGAAGAAACAACACCAAACTGATTTAAAGGGGTTTTGTGATTTTCCTTTAAAATCACTTTGTTTTGGTAGTCAGATATTTGAGTTTTATCTTTTTGTTTGGTATTGAGAGGTTTGGTTATGGTTTAGGATGCTACTCTAATATGTAGCCTTTTGGTGTTAAGGTGTGCTACCCAAGTGTGTAATTTTGAAGTTGAGATTTCGTTTCGATGGTGACTAATTGTTTAGATTGATTCACTCAGATTCAATGCCCAGGGTTAGGGTGGTTGGATTTAGGGTTCACAGTGGTATCAGACATGTTCAATGGGTTCAGGGTGAATCTTGGGTTGAGGGTTTAGGATGGTATTAGACCGTTCAACAGGTTCAAGGTTGTTGGGCCTTTCTTTGTTTGTTTCTCTTTGGTATTAATGTTGAATTCACGTGTGAGACTCGTTGTCATCTGGCTTGCACGCGAGGAGTGTTAGAAGTATTTCATAATTGATAGTTTCATATTCCTAGGTGTTTCTTATTATTAGCTAGTTTCCTAATTAGTATACATGTACTCACTATATAGAAGGGTGCTCTCATTGTATTAGAACAATAACAAGAATCAACTTATCAATAAAGATTTAAATTTTACAATAGCAATTCATAACTGACTTATACTCTGGAATGAGCAGATACAAAATTGGGTGTGATTTGCCCGGGAAGTATCGAGTTGCACTGGATAGTGATGCTTGGGAGTTCGGTGGACATGGCAGAGTAAGTATCCCTTAGTTTGAAGTCTTTATTCTTTAGCGTTGGCTTTCTATTGTTTTTGTGGCAGCATAATATAAGAGTTTATTGCATATATCCACGGAAGACAGTCTGTATATTCTTGTGTATCTGGTGATGCATGGTTTGAGGGTTCCATTTATCCGATGGGCTGAATTTTTATTTTATTTTTCCATTTAAGACAGAAAACATTTGTCTTAATTCGTCAGTGGAAAATAAATGTACTCAAATGTTCTCAGTTCACTATATGACATGCCGAGTTCTTTCTTCTGCAGGTGAGTCATGATGCAGACCATTTCACATCCCCAGAAGGAATACCAGGAGTTCCAGAAACTAATTTCAACAATCGCCCCAACTCCTTAAAAGTGCTCTCTCCAGCACGTACTTGTGCAGTATGACTTCTTCAAACTTTTCTATAAATGACAGTTATTTTACCGAGCTAAGATTTCTATATGACAATGAACGCTCCCGGGCACTGGCCTATCTTAGGGTATAAACTAGACTAATACACAGAGATGGTGGTGGTTGTTGTGGTGGTGTGGTTACAGAAGGCAAGATGTGTGAACCCGCTTAGAGTAGATAGGTCACATCGTCTTATTGGCCTGTGGGCTATGGAATAAGATGATAGCAATTAAATTCTGTTGTATTTTGTTTACGTGCATCAATCATAAGATTCAGGATGCCTAGTTAGACTATCTTTGAGCCATCAAGTGTAGAGACCACACTTCCTCGTCCCATTGTAGCTATAAAAAGCCATATTTCTGACTTGGCGGCTTTTGAATCAACTTAGGCTGGAACTCTATAGTTGTTGTATTTCTCACCCTCATTGTGTGTAAATAAGAGGATGCAAAGATCGTTGGAGTCCTATGCCTATAACTCACTCACATTACCCCAAGTCATATTTCTGACTTTGCGGCTTTTGAACCAACTTAGACTGTGTTTGAATAGTTATTGTGCAAGTAAGGAGATGCAAAGTTCTTGCGATCCTATTAGTCTCTTATCATTCTGTCATGTTACCCTATTTTCATTTTGTTTTAAATATGGAATCAATATATGTCTATGAAATGGTTCGGGAATGAGAATGAGAACAGAAGCTAATATACAGACGGATCAATGTGGTTTTCATTCTCATTTCGAAACCCTACACAAATGCATAGTTATTGTTAATGATCCTTTTGGTTTTTGTTTCAATTATTTTGAAAGGTCTACTATAAAGTTGAAGAAAATCAAGAAGCTGCTAAAAGTGAGGTGACAGGGGTAAAGGCTGCAAAAGAAACAGTTGTGGAAACAGCTTCCAGGGTTATTGAAACAGTTTCTCAGGTAAAAGAATCAGCTCCTCCTAAAGTCAGTAAGCCATCAGCTCCAGAGGTCGAGAAATCAGGTATAGAGGCAGCCGACAAGAATATTAAGTCAAAAGACATGGAAGCAGGTGAGATTAGGGAAGAGACAACAGAAGACTGACAGAATTTCCTGCAACGCGAAGATTTGCAGTAGTAGGATCGTAGTATGTGTTTCATAGGAGAAATCACCTATATGTGGTAACATATGGACCACTTTGTTTTTTATGTTCCTTCATAGACTGTTTTAGCCACAAATGACAATATATAGGTATTTGTGTATATATTACAAACTTCTTAAGTAACTTGGTGGGCTGTGTATGGATTGCAGAACCCATACCGATCCAGTTTTAGTTGGGAAGAGCAACTCCAACGGAGGAGGTTGTCATTTTGTCATATTTTTTGCAATATGGCAACTTTCATCTCCAATAAGAGTTGGGATATTTGCATTGCAAATTGCCAAATTTACTAGAGATTTGTCTACTCACTGGAGCAAAACTTGTATAAATTTAAGGAGTAATGACAGATGGCTACACCCAACTATGTCACGTTTTAAAATTCATACCCTAATTTCAAAATTTTTATTCGGGCTACCTCAAGTTTAAATAAACGACATTTAGCCTTGTTAAATTTAACTGAATTGGTATGTTAAAAAGACTAAAATGCCTTTAATTGGTTTGTTTTAAACTAAAACTGGTTTGATTGGTTCAAAATTGATTTGACCGGTCCAAATTCAATCTGACCGGTTCAAATGAAAATTTTTAATTTTTTAATTATTAAATAATATCATTAATAATTAAATAAACAAAAAATGGAAAAAGAAGAAGAAATGGTGTGACTGTCCGCCTCCATCACCGTCTGGTCCGTCTCTGCTTCTTCTCGCCGGAGACTTCCACGGCCATGGCGGCG
>JAYMTP010003003.1:0-18057 GCA_036897365.1 Geranium brycei
ATGCCTCTAGTTATACCTAGAGAGAACCGTTTGTACCCATTACTTGTTGATAGTGGAGGTTTTGAGGACTTCGGTCCTGTGGTTGTGTCGTTCTCACGTTGAGAAGGTTTTTCACGTTGATACCACTGTTGGGGAGATCTGAGCCTTACCTAGGAGGAGCACCCAAGGAAAGCTTATACACACATTAGAGCCCACATTTGACCCAAAAGACTAGCCTATTGGGTCTAGGATCCAATGTGTATATAAACTCTCATTATACCTTGTAATATTCTGATGTGGGACTTTGAACTCACACGTGGACATAACATGCAGCAATGTACATAATTTGCTAACCCATTGTCATCGATGTATTGAAAAGTTGCAAGTTGTTGAATAACATCAAGGTCGCATTGAAACTCTTGACCAAAATCCTCAGGACCGTGAGTGAGCAAGAACTCTAGCAGCACCAATGCTTTGTAAGATTGTCTCCAATGCTTCCACTCGATCGTGTACAACCTGTGCCATTTTCATATATCTATAACACAAATTCTTGATTTTCTCTTATATGTCTTTCAAAGATTAATTAACTAAAGTGAATGATGACCTCCTGTGAAGAACATCGACGATTCTCCAGAAATCATCCACATGGAAGGATGCTTCAGCTATTGTAGTCATGGTCTTAGCATCAGGTCCCAAACTGCTGTTACTTGTTGCTTCCTCCGCCAACCTATTCAGAACCATTCACTTCATACACGATTCTAACTCATAAAAATGTTTATGATAAAGACAGGCCCTTACAGTTCTGCAGAGGTGACGTCGGTGAAGGCGAGCCTGGCAGTTTTGTACTTCTCTTGAATGAAACAAGAAGCCTGCTTCTTGATATGGCTTAGGAACATTATTGTTTATATGAACAATGTATGTGAATTGTGAAGCTTGTGTAGCTTAATTTAACTAGTTTTTGGGTGGTGGTGCCTTCAGAGAATCAACTGCTGTTCATCTCCTCTATTTAGAGCAACTTGTTGTTTTTTGAGGTTCTATGTTTTTATACCCAATTCCTTAAATGCAAGGCTAAGCACAGTTTATGGCTTGCATTGATTTTAGGTCCTTAAAAAAGGGCAAGTATTAGTCAATTAAGGAAATATTTAACTTCTTTACTTTGACTGTGTTTTTATCCATACATTCTGTTTCTTCTTCTCATTTTACATGCTTTCTGTTACATTTTTAGCCATGACAAAGACAATTTCGGTTTAATATAGCAACAGTTTCTTATTGAAGATCCATAACATTCAAATTTCACACTCTAATTTAATCACTCTTGAGTATTTATAAATTATAAAACAATAATCGGGTTTTTAATTCTACAATTATAGGTCCAAATTGCTGCATGAGCTGGTCATTATACACAAGTTTTATGGTGCAGTGTCAAAAAAATACACAGAAGCTCAACAATGACACATTGACATGTTTGATTTATCACCAAAAGGTTATGACAAGAAATGATTCAAAGAAACTGTACAATTTGAACTACCAGTTTCACCAAACCAGAGATCGTTCATCTTCTTGGTTCAGTATACACTGCATTTTTATAATTATGAATTCTCGACGAGAGACGAACTGTGCAGAAGAAGCATGCTTCATCGTCAAGCAAGAACACATTCATATACAGAAACTAACAGAAAGTACAATTCAATCCTCCATTGATAGAAACAAGAAAGTGGATTTTCCATCTTTATTTCCTTTTTCCCGGGCCAATTGACAGGAAATCGAAGCTACGGAGAGCATCGTAGCTACGACCACTGGCAGCTGGGTCACGTGTAAAAGATGAGAATTTTGACTCAACACCTGCTTGGATCCTGTGAGCTGTCGGGAGACGGGCACTGCCCGATAACAGGCGGCTTGGCCGACTGTCACTAGGCTCCCCAGAAGAGGTCGGCCGGCTGCTTGATACAACAGCTCTCTTTGAAGTGCTACCATTTCGAGATGAAGGTCGTGGCTTTTCAGAATGAAGTTTCTGAGAGGGGGACATAATTAGAGGAGTATTCTAAAAGCAAAACTAAACTCTGTAACAGTAGATTCAAAATGGAAGGATTTACAGGGCAGATTGAAATACAAACATGAAACAACTACGTGCTTCGTACTCACCACATCCTTGGAAGATAGAATATTTTCTGGAGTTCTATGTCTGGAATGATCGCCAGAGATGTTCCTTCTAGTGAATGCATCCACTGTACCCGAAAAAATTTCCCGGACCTCCTGTCCCACTAGAAAAAATATAGGACAGTGTAAGCAAAAATAATAATGGAGCTTCAAACTGTATTAGAAGAACAATTATTTCTGCGAGTATTTTTCCAGAACTTGTTTGGAAGAAACTAACCTGAAGGTCTCTCTGTTTTTTCTACCAACGGTCCTGGGTTTAAAGCAAGTCTCCCACTTGGCTGAAGAGGAAGGACATCAAAACAAAAGAATAATTTACTGTGAGAAACTTACTTAGCATATAAAACATGTGCAAGTAAAAAATATATAATCATCACTGACTCGTGGTCTAGAACTGGCGCCAATCGGAGGATACTTCAATATGGTCCAATCAAAGACATAATCAAACTGATACCCTGGATCAGTACCAGCAATCAACATTAGTAATTATTTAAAGTTCGGCACAGCATTTCGGATAAACTATATGAAACGATAAATGGAAGTGCTCCTCCATCCCAAAATAAATGTCCAAAATAAGTGTACCATTTTTCATTTTAGTTCGTAAACTAAACATGGATTATCAATTATATGCCCTCCATAAGTTGGTTATAACATGAGGGATAAAGCATGAAAAGTCAAGCATCAAAATTTGCATGCTAAATATTGGCAAATAGTCAAATAAAACACTTATTTGGGGACAGATGGAGTATACATTAAGGAGAAAAAATTTGAGTTTTTGATTCAAGTGCTTGAAATTTGTAATCAACAAATCAACCTTCTCGAATGAACAAATCACGGAAGAGCCTTTTCAAGTATGAATAATCTGGCTTGTCTTCGAACCGCAACGATCGACAATAATGAAAGTACGATGTGAATTCTGACGGGTATAATCTGCAAAGGATCTGGAGACAAAGCGATTAGTATGTCTGCCACAATCATGCGGACATATATTTAGTACAAGCTAACAGAGTAATGGAATTCAGATCCATGAAACAGTTGTTCGTCACAAGTTACACGCCAAAGTTCACACCTCGATAGGAGTTAGAGCCTTTTTCTCACTGATCCTGTCATATTTCTGTTTCTTAGTACCACCTTTCAATCCCTGCCAGGGAAGGCTGTCAAAGGGGATCATGTAAAACAAGTTAACAAAATTCAAATAAACTACAAGATTGAAAAATTAATGATTTAAGATTCAATTATTTCTCAACCTCCCCCTCAGAAAATACATGAGCACATAACCAAGAGATTCCAGATCATCTCTTCTGCTTTGCTCTGCAAGTAAAGATAGAACCACAGTTAGCTAAAAACAGCTTCAAGACCCAAATTTAAGTATTTGGCGGCAATGATTTGTCTTGGCTCACCAATTCCTTGGTGAGTGTTTACACTAGCATATCTAGCTGTTCCTGTAAGATTCTTGTTTTCTCTGAACGAAAAAACCCAACAAATATTCGAATACAATTAATTAAATATGGGAGCAGAAAGATTCATCTAGGAAACCACAAAAAAAATCATCAAAACTGATACCTGTATGGTATGTGCTTATGTGTTTGAAGATCTCTAAACTTCTTTGCCAGGCCATAATCAATTATGTATACCTGTGGAAGAATAAGGCCAGCAAGGAAATTCCATAAGAAAATGTATGAACAATTTATATGCTACTTGATGCGTAACATTCTAAAATGTGCTAGGATTTTAGTTCCGCTAGGACCATCTTCATATCACACAAGTGTGAGGAAATGCACCAACATAATAACTACTTATTAAGATCAATCTCATGTACTTGATGTAATAAATGAATAAATATGGAAATGATATCAAAACTAAAGACATAATTAAGCAAAACTAAGAAAATAAAAACTCAATGATAACATGAATACAATATAAAATGGTAATAGCCATCCGCATGTTAAGAACGTCAAAAAACAAGAAAAATGTAATAGTTGTTGTCGACATAAACTGAATCATGTGATCGTCAAATTGAGTATCATATGTCATTCCTAATTTTGTGGTGAGAAATCTATAACTTGGTGACAGAACACATGTATAATTATTTCTCGGCGCCTAAGGTTCAGTACATGATGGTGTAGCACATACTTGTGTTTAATCTAGCTCCAACAATCTTTAATATTAGTAAAAAATATATACGTGTAGCAAACGAGCACCTACACACCAAACAAAAACAAGTGACATCATCTCTCTGGTGAATCATGTGAGTTCTTTTCTCCAGTAGATATGGCTCCTAAAACAAATACTCTCTTTAAACTTCTTGGTAGGTCTCAGCAACTAAATTTCATTGCAACAAGGAATCAAACTGGTTGAAATTTATAATAATGGTTTACAGGCCAATGAAATAAACGAAATAATAGAGTAAGGCACATTGTGCTAATCAACTTCTTCCAGCTTGCAATCATCTTATACACACAATAGATTGCATTCGTTTAGTGGTTGATGTTCTAGGCTGATTTGTTCAAGGAGTAAGGCACATTACATCCTCTCGTTGGTCTTTGTACTCTTCTCTTTTTATTCCAACAAAACAGCCTAGGGTCCTTGCCGAACTTCCCTCCACATAAGGAGGTTTGATTTTATAATACATATAGTAAAGCAGGGTAATGCATTATTTACGACAACATAACTTATATATCGCCCCAAACAATTTAGTGTTGACTTATTAAGATATCATCCATTTAACTCAGGGAAACATGGACATGAATAGTTAAGATTTCTGGAGTCACTATATTTGACTTGTCATTCACTTTAGTTATCATTAAAAACATAACAGCCAAGCATCCAATGTTTTGAATGGAGGCCATACCGAAAATCTTAGAACCAATTGATAGTTTCTCTATGCACATAGAGACGAAACCAAATAAGTTCAAGCTTATCAGCATTACAATGAGAAATCTTACATTAAAATGAGATGCGTAAAAATTATACCTGATTTGCTTTACGCCCCAACCCCATTAAAAAGTTGTCAGGCTTTATATCACGGTGAAGAAAGCCCCGCTGGTGCATGTACTCAACCCTGTTTATCTACAAAACCAGAAGAGCAAATAAACCTACTACGATACAGTCGGGAACTACATTGACCCAACCGAAACTTCCTTGCAATATAAGACTACTTACTAACTGATCTGCTAGCATTAGAACAGTTTTCAAAGAAAACTTCCTATTGCAATAGTTGAACAAGTCTTCTAGGCTAGGCCCGAGAAGATCAATAACCATGACATAGTAATCGGTCTCAACTCCAAACCATTTGAGATGAGGAATACCCGCTTCATGAAAATAAAATAATATAGATAAGAAAACAAATGAACTGACTTCAGTTCATCAGTCTGCAGAAGAAGAAGAAAAAACTTTAAAAGAGGCTTACTTCCTCCCTGGAGAAGACCATATATCTTTGATTCCCAATGAAGCTGTGGGTGCTTAGTTTTCACTGATTCCTTGGGAAACAAATGAACAAAAAAATAAGTTGGTGACAAACTATGATTTAATATTAGTATCAACAACAAACAAAACATACCAAATGCAATTGCAATTGCATATTAAGAATGATAAATTGAAAGGATATAAGGAACCACATGACACGTGAACAAGCTATTGCAGGAAATGAAACGACGGCAGATTCATTAATATTACTACAAACAAGCTTATCCTTGCAATTAGAAATGACAAGCAAATTGACAGAAAATGCAGGTATTATATCTCAAGAGTCAAGCCAAAGCAGTAGGAAGGACAATCACTTAATGTTCACGTGTTTTTGACCTTCGCACGCGGATTTTGTTGCTCTTAATTTCCCTCACTCAAAAAATGAACAGGATCGAGGAAAGTAAAAGCACATGACGAGGTACTGGTTTAGAACAATTTACTTTACAGAATGCAGAGTATAATGCAGTCTGGTATAACTTCAAGCCCACTTCTAGTTAGCAAGTATATAAAATAAAAATATCAGTATGTTATATCGAGCTGCATGATGAAACCACTACTTTACAATGGACGAAATTACATGGTGTACTTAACAAACTTCTCAGCTGGCAGCCTGGCAGTATAATAGGACTAAAGATGATATTCTTGGTCTGTTCTTAATTAAAGCAAGTTGATTAACATTGGTAAACTGACAGTTATCAATTTAAGCAATGTCTCTTGCTTGGGCCAGAAGAGATTTGAGTCTGCAAATCCCAAGTTAAAGCTTTATCCCTAACAATGGTATAAACAATGACTCCCAATTACACATCTCACACACACAACAATTAATAAAAAAAACTTTAAATTAGAAGTTGAAGTGCAGAAGCATACCAGCTTGACAGCTACTTCATCTCCAGTTTGTATATTAGACCCTGAATCAGACCAAATCAAACCGAATACATCAAAAACAACAAAAAGCAAGAAACAAGAACTAACAGCTGCTGAGCATGATCAAAAACTGCAAATTTACCCAGATAAAGCTCGCCAAATGATCCGCTACCAATCTTCCGGCCAAGCTTAAACTTTCCACCAATCACATGGTCCATGATTCAATCCTGATTCTGAAAAAAAAACTACCTTTTCCTATATATTCAAATTTACCATAAACAGCAATCCAATAAATTATTCCTTTAGCATGAAGCACTCGCTGCTGCTCTTTCAACTTCAAACACCAACAAACTCAGAGATCCACCAAACTTCTCAACAAACCGAGCCTAGAGCTCAATAACCAGCCAAAAACCCTTGAAATAATCTGAAATTGTACAAACAAAAGACCCACGAATTGCCAACCCAAAGTAATCTACTAAGAATCAGAAAAAGGGCATTTTCATATTTTCTCGGGGAAGTGCCGTACAAGGAAAGTGCCCAAAAACGGGGTTTATGGAAGAAGATCCATTTACAGAAGATTTGTTCTGTGGATTTGGAAATGAGGGTTTGGTTTGGAGTAAGAAAAAAAATCCAAGGTGCGATTTTGACGGGAAAATGGATGCAGATTCGGAAGGTAACTCCGGATCTGTGTGAGAGGAAGAAGAGAGTTGGTTTGAGTTTTCCCGGAAAATTCTGAGAATCAGGGAAAAGAAAATTGAGAGATGCGGAGATATGAAATAGAGAAGAAATCGAATCGAAGGATATTTGATACGACAGCCGTATGATTGAAGGTACAACAGTTGGATGATTTTTTTTATGGTTTTCAATATTATTTCGGTTTGTAATAAATATACTAAACTCTGATGCGGAGATTAGTTGTTGGGAGAGGCCGGTGCTTATTTAGACGGAGATTAGTTGTTGGGAGAGGCCGGTGCTTATTTAGACGGGCCATAGTGATATAGGGGTTCTTTGTCTCGCTCTTTCTGTGCCGTGTGTCCCGTCATCTTGATGATTGTAGTCCATTTGCAGCGGTTTCCTTGATCGGAGGCGAATGTGTACGGTGAGTTTTTTAATCGGATGTATCTAGTATGTTGTAGAGGCGTGCAGAAAGAGTATAGTGGCATTGAAGGGTTGCAGATCTTCTCCATCTTTGGGACGAGGATGCGGGGTTCGTCCTGGGCGACCTAGTATTTGGCGATTTGTTGGCGGTCGCTGACCGCAGTGTCCCTGGGGAGAGTGCAAAGTCAGAGTCATGTACTCTGTCCGGCGAGGGGTTGATGGCTCGGTACTAGGAGGGATCAGGAGTTTTCTAGCGTCGCTGGACAGATTTATGTAAGCACATCGAACTAAGGGAACTCGATTTTCTTAAACTTAAATATGTCTTTGTGTTGTCCTATTGAACCATTTGGGGGTCTAGATGACACGGGGCTCTTGATCTAGGAAGATGATTGAGGAGAATTGACTTGTTTCACAGGATTATCTTGGGTGTTGTGCTAGTTGTTTGTTGTAAGAGGTTCACGGGGCTTCTCCGGCCAACTGAGGTGGAGGTTGTGGGGCTTACAGAAGCATTATTGTGTTGCGTGTGGAAGTGTTTTCAGAGTGGTTCTTGTAAGGGATTTGCGGGGAGTCTCAACCCGTTCGAGATGGAGGCCGCGAGTTTGCAAGAGATCCTTCGTTGGGCTATTAGTCTGGGTTTGGATAACGTCGTATAATTGTGTCATGTTATCAAAGTGTTGTGCATGTGAATCAATCATGGTGGTTCATGAGAAGAAAACTGAGAGGAGTTTTGCTTAATTGCGCTCATTTACTTTATTTACTTCGTTTTGCTTCTGTCAATTTCGTTTATAGGGTTGATAGTCTTATTCTCTTTTTTATCTGAAAGTCTGGTGTAGGGGACATCCCGCCAACTCTTGATGTAGTACTTAAGTCTGTTTGTCTCTATGTTTTAATAAAGTTTGAGTTTTCAAAAACAAAACAAAAAAGTTTACTCTATTTTTACATAATTATACATAAATTTAAATCTAGTTTCTACAACACCATAATTATTTTGTTATTACACTTTGATCAACTTGATTTATATAGGCAAGTTAGGTATGGTCATCTTGTCCCGCCCCATTCTTAATGGGGATTTCAAACTCTTTTCTCAAACCTGCCCAAACCCTAAAACTTTCACGTTGAAGCTCACTCCAATTAGATTGGGAAAATCGGGTCTCGTTCAAATTTGGAGAATCATGCCTTTGATACAACTTATTGGAAGAGCTGTGAAGATTTGTTTTAAAATATAGAGAAAAGTACACCTAGCCACACTCAAATATAACCAAAAGACACTTAACCACCCCAACTTCAAAAGTGGACACCTAGCTACCCCCAAAGATACGAAATTGACACTCAGCTAGAACCGTTAAGTATTTGGATGGAAAAAGTTAAATTTTGAAGTAAAAAGACGAAAATGCCCTTGGTATGACTTCAAATTTTCAAAACACGCCATTCTCCTATTTTCTCCTCTCCATCTTTTGTTTCTTCACCGGGCCTCGTCTCCGACCCTCCGTCCGACTTTGCCGGCCGGTATCGCCCTCCTCGCCGCTGGCCGGGAGGCTTGCTGATGACCGGAGGCTCGTCGGAAAATCTGTGGAGATGTGGTGGCGCTGTGGAAATGTACATAGTCCACTTAAGTACCTCCGAGGCAAATATCTTGCAGCTACCCTCATCGCCATTGTAGTCTAATAAACAAAAATTATGGACAGTGAGCCTACTTACCATTTAATCAAATGTGCACAATCTAGCACACATTTTGTGTTGTAGCGGCTACTTCCCTAAGGAACATAGACTGAAAATTACCACAACAGTCATCTAGATTGTGGTGCACGTTGTTTTCTACTTTCAAGCCTTAAGAAAGCTCGTGGTTCTATTTCTGATTTGTCATTTCTCTATAAACTACCTTCCATTCCAAAAAAGACTTCATCTAAGATTATCAATGTCAACTAATTAGTAGTGAGGGTAAGATTTTTAATACCACCTCCATGACTTGAATCTTGACCGTTCGGGTAAGGATACAATTACTAAATTTAGACAAATAATAAACTTTGGTAATTCACATCTGATGCAAAAACAACATGATTATTGACATGAATTCGTTTATGAATCCCACATTGATACACGGTGGAAGTGGAAATAGAGTTAGGACATGTAACAACAAGACTATTTTTTTTAAACCAGATTGCCTACAACAATTGGCATCAATAATGTAAATTGAATAACTATGAAGCAAGAGCAGGATCCAAATTGCAAGGTGACCAAGTGCTGTGAGATGTGGAGGTACAGAGGAGATTGATCTTCACCTCCACAGCACCACCACATCTCCACAGATTTTCCGGCGAGCCTCCGGTCATCGGCAAGCCTCCCGGTCAGCGGTGAGGAGGGCGAGGTTGGCCAGCGAAGTCGGTCGGAAGATTGGAGAATAGGCCAACGAAGAAACAGAAGATGGAGAGAAGGAAATAGAAGAATGACATGTTTTGAAAATTTGAAGTCATACCAAGGACATTTTCGTTTTTTTACTTCAAAATTTAACATTTTCCATCCAAATACTTAACGGTTCTAGCTGAGTGTCAATTTCGTATCTCTGGATGTAGCTAAGTGTCCACTTTTATAATTGGGGTGACTAAGTTTCTTTTGGTCATATTTAAGTATAATTAGGTGTACATTTCCCTAAAATATAACATCAATGAAATTCATGATATGCATATTAGATATTGAGTTAGAAAGTAAGAGGCGAATATACGTATAAATTGTAGAGTAATATTTATAAGTGGGACCAAGACTCACAATAACGGGTGTGATGACTAAAGGAAGTTGCCCAACATGCTCAATGAAAGCAATATCAATAGACCATGATTAGGAACGGGGCCACCCGAATATGGATGAGTAACGGGTATTTTTGTGAGTACATGTCGACTTATATCTGCTCCGACCAGTACCCGATACTTTTTAAAAATATAATCTTTATTAAACTTAATAATCGTAACCTAATTAATTTGTATGTGTTTGTGAACTTTATCGTAGACAAAATGCATTTGTTTGAGAAATTTGTTATGGACAATTTTTATATGTTTGACAATTTTACTGTAGATAATTTGCATATGAACAATTTGTATATGATTAAAAAGTTTATTTTTGGAGTTACTTGATGTTGTTTGGTGAACGTGTTGTTGGAAGAATTGATATATTTTTTGATGTTTGAGTTGGTGGAAGATTAACATTGGTGATTTTTATTATTGTATAAATTCTTTATTTAATTTCTGGACGGGTATCAAATATTAAAAAATATTCGAACAGTCAATTATTTTTATTTGAGCGGGTTGGATAGCTAAAACGGGCGAACATGTTAGATACATGTATAACAAAATCTGCTCCGACCCCACACATCACCATAATACCATTCCTCAAAGATCTTCAATAGAAGATTAACACTCGTAGTCACAATAGGCCATTCGAAAAAATATTGTCATTTTTATAAGCTTGTTTGCATTTATTTATTTTCATTATACAACATCTGTCAATCTTTGTTGAAAATAATTAGTTCATCCTATAAAAATGCAGCTGAAGAAGCAACAATGAATTTTTTTCCAAGAACAATCAGAGAATGAAAACTTAATTTATAAGATATTCTTTCAAAGACGTACACTTATTTTCGAAGTAAGAGAATAACACTTTAGAGTCACAATATATACAACCTGAACTTGCCAAGCAAAATATTCAATTAATAAATTACTTCAGAAGCCACATTTCATAAATAACTCAAGTAGTGTAGCACATATTGTTTTTGTTTCAAATATTAATCACTAGCTTCAGTAACTAGGACAAAACCCAAATCATTAAACAGACAAAATGTAATTGAAACTAATAGCCAATAGGTGTTGTGCTGGTAGTTCTGTAAACATCATCATTTTAATGCTACAAAATGAAACAATCCTGCTGCATTTGCTTGCTTGGGACATCCTTCATCCCTCATCGATGGCATGTTATGCCTGTAGGAACCAAAATAGCAATTTTTGCCTTATTCTGAATCCCTGCCGTTTTCACTTGTAAGCCACATCTTCTTCTGTATAATGAGCACAGCATCATCTCCATCCTGCTCCGACTCAGAACCAGAGTCAGAAGTTGCCACGGCTTCCCAGTGCAACGCCACCAAGTACTTCTTTATCAAGTCTACCACTGATTGTTTGTCCCGGACTATAATGAAGCCAGTTGGCCTCAGTATGCGATCCATCTCAATCAGCAGATCCTCCGGACTGCACCCTTTCTTTATGACATCAGAAAACACGGTCCATGCATGTAGTAGATCATAAGTCCGAGGGTATGTTGAATAGGCTTCACACCTGGAAAATAAAAAACCGTCCAATTTGAATATCACCATGAATTGCTTGCATTCATTTACCTATGCAAACACGTTTTCCTAAATGTTCTGTCACTGCGTAACAGTTACTGATCTAGCCACATATATATAGCAAGGGAATGGAAAAAACACTATCAACATCCTTTTCTACCAATGACAGCCCGTATTTGGTAAGCACTGGTTATATTTCTAGTTACTGAAATGGGGCCAACTAATCTTAATGATCTTTGTGAAGTTCTGGCATGGCAAGGAAAATATGATATGGAAACGGTGAAGTAAAGAAACCAATAATGGCATTCTGAGCAACAAGAACTAATTTACACATGTTGATTTGCGTACCAGTTGTGGACTGAGCCAATCAAGCCTCTGTCGTATATCAGTTTGAGTGTGTTTGGCCCATTTTCAGGGACAACATTCATCACCCAAACATTCTTGTCCTTCAGAGCAGCTCCAAAAGAACCCATGTTTGCCTTCATGTCCATCACATTCCTCAAAGTATCTTTTGAGATCTTCGAACTCAACAGATTCCAATAACCCTCAACCCTTTGTTGCCATGTTTCCTGCATGAAACCAATAAAATCTAAGTCTGCATACTACATATTTAGTTTACGAATACTTCCTCTATATTTACAAATTACACATGCAGACAAGACTATTTGAAACAAAATAACGAACAGTTGAAAAATAGTTTTTTATCAGCAATAATAATATATTAAAAGAAAAAAGGATGGCCCGGGCTGGGCTCCCCTAACCAATTCTTTACCCGGCCAAAATAAAGAAAATCAGAACAAAACGAAAATGCTCAAAGGGCCAAAACTAGTTTGGTATCTACCGTGTCCTTTTCAAACATTTCATTTGAATATCCAAAATCAGCAAGTCGGGGAGGAGGAGTAGTCAATCTAGCAGGCCAGGGAGCCAATCCACTACCCTTGACTTTCTGGACATCTGACAAAATAACATCAGAAGTTTCATTAGCACGCGGTTTTAACTCCAATTCTTGCATGCATTGATCAAAGGCATCATCCATAAGTGTATGAATATCTTCATGAAAAGACTAAAACAAGAGAAATATATCTGTTGATGGAAGATGGTAAATAAATATTTTTTTTGCCAGTTAACCCAACATTAAAGGTGAGAGAGATATTGCTACTGAGACTCGAACCCTAGTCCCCAGGCGACAAGGTCAAGTGTTTTGATAAAGGAAGATATCTCTTGACGGTATGGAATTGGAGGATGTTCAGACATGCATGCTCCATATATTCCAAACAGAAATGAAAGGAATATGCAGAGGCACCTGTATTTGACTTCCAAGCCTAGTAAGGACATTGCTACAGTCAGACATGGTTATAAGAAAAAATCTACATAGATTATCAGTTGTGAACACAGTAACGTTAGGTTTGGCTCCTTTTTTGGACTTGGCAACTCTAAGATTTGATACGAGTATAATGCTACTTTCTCTGTATGATGTATGAGTGCATTTATTGAAAATAATGCAATTTCCCACATTGTTGACTTTTAATATTGGGCCACTTAAATAATCTTGATCTCCCATACTCGAAGCAACCTTACAAGTAAGGTTCCATTCCCCGTCAATGCGGGACTATACCCACCAACAAACATCTTCTTTGGAAACTATACCTAATAACTAAAACAACATAAATGATAATGAACGATAAATGAGGGGGGGAACTTACGATCAGAGTATGGTGTGATGCAAGCTTCCATTAGCACACCATATGTTGCATCTGGATCATCATCAGAGCGGCAGAGAGGAGGAAGGGTGCCTGGTTCTCTGTTCATATAGCATTCGTTTGTTAAAGGTTTCTGCCAGATGACGGTCTGGTTCTGTTTTGAAGCTACTTTCCAGCACATGCGTCCCACAAGAGCACTCATCTCCCTCCATATTCTGAGATTTTCTTCATCCTGGGCATATGCTTCAGGAGATGAATATGCAAAATAACCTCCTGGTCTGAGCAACCTATCTAGCTCAAGAAGAAGAATCCCATCCCTTTGAAGCCAATCAATCCTACAACGACTACAGTGAGCAAGTTCAAAAGATCTGCTAGGGTAGGGGAGTCTCCTGGTTCCAAGAATACCAAGATATGCAGGGATTCCTCTTTCAAGAGCAAATTGTATTTGGTTTTGATGCACATCATTGGGTGCTAAGGACATTGCCATGATATCAGATGAGAGGAGATAAGCTCCAAAACTCGCAACACCACAACCAACATCAAGAACTGTTCGCAGTCTTCCTTCGTTGTTTAAATTGTTGTTCGAAAAGTTGAGCATCTGTTAATTCAATTCGCAAGAAGGTTACAATACCATCAAGAACGGTAAAGCGTATATAAAAAGAATCAACGGAACAATTCACAAACAATAAAAAGGAAAACTGGAATGTAGGGAGAGAGAAAATAGCTACTAGAGATGCGGCTCAAAAAGAGTGAAAACATGATGATATTAATTTTTGGTGAAAGCTTACATTTGCAATTGAAGCGATATACTTATCAGCTCCATAGTGAAAATGAGTGCCTCCCCCAGGGAATTCTATCTTTTCACCCTTTTCAATCATCCAATTCTGATCAGATTTTTCATGTGCAAGATGAGTATGAGGTATGTTTGCCTTCCATACTTCATCTCTGCTTCTTGGCCACTTAATTGGGACCTACAATATAAGATGAACAACCACTTAATATTTACTAGTAGGGACAGCTGTAAATAAAAATGATTTTCAACATTATTCTAACCTTGTACCCTCGTGGAGGAGGAATCAAACAATTGTACCGCCTTTCAGCAGGAGGACAGTGTCTTTCATAGTGCTCCATGACAGACAAGTCCAGCTTCAATCTTAACTGATATATAAGATGTCTATCCAAACAGGGAATTATTTCTGAATGTCGATCATCACATACCTTCAAAACAACATAGTTGCAACATAAATAGCCACAAACTATAGATAGAGGTTGTTAAAAAACATGATACTACAAAGAACATACAGGAAAGCTTTTAGGTGTGACATCATCCACTTCATCTTCCTGGCCGAGTTTTGTTGACGACTCATCCTGTCTTCCATCAGTGTCATCATCCACACCCAAATACGAGGACCCGAGTTTTTTCAAAGATCTACCATATTCCATGGCAGAACCATGCGCTTGAGAGCCAAAAATCGATCCATGGTACACATAGAGAAAACCAAGAAAGGCAGATATAACGCACACAGAAGTGATCAAACGCTTCTTTTGCGTTCCATCAGATCTTCCTCTCATCATACTTTCAGTTCTGAATCTCTTCAACTAAAACCCACCACTTCCACTTATAACACCAAAAATTCACAATGCAGATGTCATTTCAATGTACCATCCAAAAGAAGACTATCTTGTCTTCCTTCTCAAGTAACACCTAGACGTAAAACAATTAACCTGTAAATATACAACTAGCAGAAAGCTTGCAAAAAATGAAAAAGCATAGAAATTTAACAGACCCAGATGAAAATTAATGCATACATAATCACACACCCCACTATTTACTTGGTCGGGAACAATTTACATCAATACAAGGTGTCCAAAATTAATAGTTACAAAAACACTAGAATTTCTAGTTTAACAAACTAGAAGTAGCAAACAACAAACACTGTCATTACAACCCGCCCAACAAATTCAAATCTAATGGTTGCTTCACAGTTCAATTCAAATCCAAACAGAACAAGATTCCAATCCAAGAAGATGAACACTAACAGTTTCAACTTGCAAGCTCAAACACGAAACAGATTTACAGTGACAACTACGCAAATGGAAACACTGATCAAAGGAAACACACAGCTCTAAAAAAAACTGGGACATCCATTAATTTCCAGCAAGTGAGTGAAGTAGCACACTCAGATCTGGGAACAAAAATCCGAATCCAGCAACAAAACGACCAATCACCCAAAACAAGAACTGAGAAGAACTACTAAAGCTTACTTTATCGTAGTCGAGGGTTCAAGTCCACTCTTAATCCGAATCAATCGGAGATTTGAAGCAAAACCCAGAAAATGGAAGACGAAAAGAGTGAGCTTAAAATTGAAGGAAGCGAGCTCAGATTAGATCTCAATCTCTCATAGAGTTGTGATCAACGAATCGATGCTGAGATGGTTTCTATATTTGGGTGGTCCACTCCAAGTCGTTGGCTTCATGAAGTGCGAGCTCACTATTGCCTCGCTGTCACATGGTGGTTGGTGGGCCCGCTACGCCATGAATATGGAATATGAAAGCTGCATGTCGGTGACGGTGATGAGAGATTTAGGTCTACTGTGGACCGGCCCTCACTGGATCTCCTTCCTCTGGTTCTTATTGGGCTTCTCTTTGAGGCCTTAGCCTTCTCTTGTTGTGTCCTTCGGAAGCCCACTCTTTTATTCCTGGTTCTCTTGCCCTGCTTCCTTGGGCCTTGGCCTATACAGTTTCAGCTTCAAATTCACAATTTAGGAGCAAAGAAAACCAAAGTCCATAAATAAGATCCAATTCTGGTCCCTATTTTATTCATCACTAAAAAAGCTATTTCATCACTGCAACTGTTTGGACTTCATACTATTAGTGAAAATGTTTTAATTTCGAACCCCGTTATGATCATGGTGGGAAAGAGTTAATTCAAATAAAACTTTATTTCACAGTAAATATTTTAAGAATTTCTAGATGATAATATTAATCGATAAAAACTGTTCAAAAATAATTGTTCTAAAAATCTCTACCTCTTCGATTAGTTTTCAATTAATCACCGACTACCATATTGATTATCTACTAATTTTTTTATTAATTCAAATTCTCATTGTCAATAGTTATTAGCAACATACGTATTTGTAATTATATCAAAATATTTTTCCATTTACATACATATTACATAATTTAGTAGAAGCGAAGGTTAACTTAAGATAATTGAAGTTAAAAATAATATAAGTATGATTAATATAAAATGAGTCTAGGTGAACACTATTGAAAAAATGGTCATAAATAATGACGTTGTCAGTCTGGTATGGGTTACATGTCACTCGGGTATGCAAACCCGACTACCCATTATTCGAGTATTGTCAATTCAATAATCTCAGTCATGTATGCTCATACTAGACTGACATTGGTCCAATGTCAGTCTGGTATAGTCGAGTATACCCAATTAACACAGTGACTGACTAGTCAATCTGGTATGCTCGAGTATACCGGATTAACATTGGACGAATGCCAGTCTTGTACACTTGAGCATACGATGGTCCAATTTTAAATTCAAATATTCACACTTAAACTTTATTAATTTAAAAACTCTCAAATTAAAGACGTGTAAGAAATTTCATATTGAAATACCCCGTGAAAAAAATCTCATATGATCAATTGAAGAATGTTCAAATTAAGAAATATACTATACTCCGGAATAAAATAATCTTGTTTTTTAAGTCGTATAAGACAAGTTTTGTTGTTCATATGTCAAGGGTTGGTAAGGTTTTTCGCGTTATATCGAATTAAACCATATGCTCCACCGCTTGTGCAGGCCCCCGTCAATTCCTTTGAGTTTCGGTTCCAAAAAAGTATTTCATTGCATTATAATTCAAACTATGTTGTTTTTTTTATGAAAAATAGTTTTGATTGATTCTCACTTTCAATTCAAAAACCATATATATTACTAAATTCAAGTTCAAATAAATACACATTTTGCACCAAATAAAGATTTGGTCTTAAACCCATATTTTATCAGTTCAACAAATAAAATTAATTTTTAATTTACATAGCTTCCATCTTAGCAATCCCCTCCACATAAAAATTAGTTTAGAGCAAAAATATAATTGTTGGGAATTTAATAGTCAAAATGCATGTTGACTGTAAAAGAAATTTGCCAAAAGAAACAGAAAAAAATAATTTAAGTAAAATTTACGGTCAAATCTGTGGCACAAATCAAGCCCAACAAAAATTACAGTAGTAATAGTAAAGTATCCAAATTCAAACCTCTGCTCTGCCCACATAATAATTGGTGGAAATAAAACCCTTATTTGTTTTAAAAGTAGCTCAATTTTCTTTTCCAAAACAAGGACTGTGCAGCTGAACGAGACGAGACGCGACACGACACGGTGGCCCCCCACGCCCACTCCCGTGTGGTCCACATCAACAACCGTACACGAAAACTGAAATGACCCCGTCGGCCCAGATTTC
>JAYMTP010003004.1:0-18057 GCA_036897365.1 Geranium brycei
CACACGTGAGTATTTTTCTTTTATATATATATATATATATATAGATTAGCGTTAATACAAGAGTTAATTATCCAATATAGTCACCTTTCCAAACTACGTGGAGGGTGACACATATATGATCATAATTAAAAATGGTTGTTACTATGTGAATAAACAACTCCGACTTGTAATATTTATTGTTCTATATGTATGAACTCATCAAATTTTGTTAGATAGCGAACTTCTACGAGTATCAATATGACATGGGAGATATTTTTAGTGACGATGAAAAACACGTTACCTTTGAAAATGAAGGAAGTTTATTTTCCCTTACTCTGTTCAAATGAAAAATTTACTCAACATAAAAATGCGATTTTTTATTCACATAAAACAATACACTTCATAACTTTAGAGGGTGACGTGATATGAAAATCTGATATTTTAACTTTGAGTCATATGGGTCATAACATATTTTATGTCCTACAATGTTTTACTCCAGTTTTAAAATTTATTAAATAATTAAAATCTCATAAAAATAAACAAAGTGTTTAGCACATATAGTATACCACATTCACGATATATTTTATTAACGAACTTATTTATAAAAAAAAGTCAGATCTTTGAGATGACTATTTTTAAACAAAATTTATAATTATATATGATCAACTACACGTACCAATTTATCTGTAACAACTTTTACGGTACAAAACCAAAAAAGTGAATCACCAAAAAGAATGAAAAGTTATCAAACAAAACAGATGGGTTGATCGAATAGGTCAGCATGAAAAATAATAAAATTATAATTGAAGTGATTGAGATGTTATTTATTTATTATAATTGATTAAATTCAAGTTAATGCACTTTTTTTCTAAAATAACAAGCGCATTTACTGATCTAACTGCGACTACTTTTACATTACAAAACCAAAAAGAAAGTGAATCACGACATAGATTGAAATGTTATCAAACAAAGCAAATAGTTGGATTGAAAAAGATGGGCACGATTAATTAAAGAAAAAATTGGAGTGAATGAGATGTTATTCATTTATAATGATTAATCAAATTCAAGTTGATGCACTTTTTTCCAAAATTGACTTAAACAAACTTGAGCTATTACTGTTCTTCTTAGACGGCAAGGAGTCGAAAGAGAATATAAGTTTCTTTGATTATCGCTGTTTTGTTTGATTCGTGTCTGGTTTTTCGAAAAAGTCTCATTCCTTTTTTATTCTCTCTCCACAACTGTCTCGAGTCACTTTCTTGTAGGAAACTTGCCCAAGAGGCTGGGACCGAAACGTCGTCGTTTCTCGAAGCAACATGGAAGCTCTGGTCGCTCCCTCTTGCTTGGCCAAACGCGTAGTTTGAGCATAAACAAGCCAACCGCGACCCAACCCATCTTCATCATATAATTCGCCTAGTGGATGATATGCTATATGTGAAAGTACCAAGCTGCCCCTGAATATGAGCGCCCAAAATAAGGTTGTTAGACAATTGAACAAATGTTTAAGTTCGCTATATCCGAGTATAATCGAGCATTATTTTAACATGATCGGGTAACTTAATGAAAAAAGTACATTTAACTCGAGCTTGGATTTGGCTTATACAAATAAGCTCGAGTTCAACTCGATTGAAGGTAAACAAGCTCGATCGTGGTCCGGCTTGATGCGCTTAATTTCATTATAAACATTTATTAAAAATTAAAAAAATATATATTTAAAAGAAATATTAAATGAGCCGGCTTAGAAGCTTATCGAGCATTAAAAGTCTAACTCGTTTATTAAACGAGCCAAACCTTGAGCTAAAATTCGACTCAAAGTTGATTATAATAAATCTGAACCGAATATTTAATTAATCATACTTAAATGTCTCGTTAAAACTCAACTCGTTTATAACTCAAATCTTATTAACTGATATTGTTAATGTTTGAGCTATAGATTGACAATACCAGTTAATAAGATTTGAGTTATAAACGAGTTGAGTTTTAACGAGACATTTAAGTTTGATTAATTAATTTGAGCACATGATTAAACAATTTTAATAATAAAATAATTAAACTCAAGCACAACGTATTAGTCTCCTAATGTTTACATAATATTAATTATGTTTAATTTTATAATAAATAGATGGCAAAATTTAAACAAATTTAGAGAAGCTCAATTTTTTTTTGAGGAATAGAGAAGCTCAATTGAATTTAAGTTTAATTACTTATTTTCCCGCAAAAGTTGAGTTTAAATATTTAAATTCGTTGGTATCCACACCAAATACTTTGTTTTTCCGAGTTGAAGAAAATGAGATACTTGATTCAACTTATTTACTCTCACTAATTAATCCGAACTAATATTTAGGTACCCTTTGTGTCCCCACTGTCCACAATGGGCCCCACTTGACGTCCCCCGCTCTTGAACCCATAAATAGTGAATGCACAAACCTCTCCCTTCCACACTCCTCTCCGGACTCGCTCTTCTCAAATTCAAAATCAAAACACCACTCACAGCTCAGCCACCACCAATACCAATACCAATACCATCATGACCGTCCAATCCTGGCTGTCCATCGACGAACCGTCCGTCTCAACTTCGTCGTCGTCATCAACCTCCGACAGTCTGGAGAGCAACCTGTCCCTCCTGACCCTCCCCTCCGTCCTTTCCCTCCAACACTCCTCCGACCACCTTAATAGCCTCTCCGTCACCCACCACTGCATCTCCTCCTTCAAATCCGAGGGCCCCGTGACCTCCCTCTGCCTCCACTCCGGCCTCCTCTTCGCCGCCTCCGGCCACCATATCTCCGTCTACGACCCACCCCCCCAATCACTCCTCCACACCTTCCACACCACCTCCCCCTCCTCCGGCTCCGTCAAGTCCCTCGCCCTCTCCAACGGCATCATCCTCACCGCCCACCAGGACTCCAAGATCCGCGTCTGGAAAACCACGTCCTACAAGATTTTGACCTCCCTCCCCACCGTCAACGACCGCCTCCGCCGCTTCGCCCTCCCCAAAAATTACGTCACCGTCAGGAGGCACAAGCGTGTCCTTTGGATCGAGCACGCCGACGCCGTCACCGGACTCGCCGTCAACTCCGGGCTGGGCCTCATCTACTCGGTGTCCTGGGACAAGACGCTCAAGATCTGGCGGGAAAAGGACCTCCGGTGCCTCCAGTCGGTCAAGGCCCACGACGACGCCATCAACGCCGTCGCCGTCTCGCCCGACGGCACCGTCTACACCGGCTCCGCCGACCGGAGGATCCGGATCTGGGCAAAACGGGCAGGAGAGAAGCGACACGCGCTGGTCTCCACCCTCCAGAAGCACAAGTCTGCGGTCAACGCTCTCGCGCTGACCGACGACGGGTCGGTTCTGTTCTCGGGGTCTTGCGACAGGTCGATTCTCGTGTGGGAGAGGGAGGACAGCGCGAGCTACATGGCTGTGACGGGGGCGCTGAGGGGGCACGACAAGGCGGTGCTCGGATTGATCCACGTGTCCGGGTTTCTGTGCAGCGGGTCGGCTGATCGGACGGTCAGGATCTGGCGGAAGGCGCGCGATGACAAGTACTGCTGCTTGACGGTTTTGGCGGGGCACGAGAAGCCCGTGAGGTCGTTGGCGGCTGTTTGGGAAGGCAGTAAGGAGGGAAACGGCGTCGTTTCGGTGACGAGTGGGAGTCTTGACGGGGAGGTTAAGGTGTGGCGGGTCTCGGTTTCGAATACGGCTTCTGATAAAATTTGTGAAAATTGATTGATTTTTAATTTAATTGTTTAATTAAGCAGGCCAATGTTTCATTGTTCATGAAGTAGATTTTTGAGTGCTTAACTAAGTAAATTTTTGGGTGCTTAACTAGGAAAATTGCAACAGCCTTCTTTTTCTTCTTCTTCGGCTGAGTGGGTATTGTTGTATGATACATTGTCAACGAAATTGATTTTTGATTGTAATTTATTTCAACGAAAATGTACATTCGATGAATATTTCGTGACGGAAGATTGTTGTTTATATGAAAAATATGTACTAATGAAACTATTTTTGATGCACAATAAATTATCACTATTATTAAAATGATGGGTATTGATGTAATGATCAAATACCTTAATTTGTTGACCCTAAACATTAAATAAGATAATGTCTGTATAGCAACTTTAATTTGATGTTTAACAAGTGGTTAATTATTATTAATGTAACATGTATAGTCGATGGAAGTTTAGTTTGATTATTACTTGTGTGAATGAATATATATTAGGACATGACATTTGTGTTGTTTATGAGAAAATTTTGTGCTGATGAAATTAGTTTGGCTGCACAAGTTGTCACTATAGAATATGGGTTTTGATGTAATGATCGAATACCTTAATTTGTGGACCCTATACATTAAATAAGACAAAATCTATTCAGCAACTTTAATTTGATGGGATGGAAATTGAGAGAAGTGGGTTAATTTAAGAGGAAAGTGCAATATGTGATGATGATCTATATATATTTTTTATTCGTTTTTAATGCTATTAATTTAGAAAATAAAGATAAGGATATGTTTGGAACAATTTGTTTTAAAAAATAATCTAAATAAATTTGTTATAACTTATTCTTAAATTTACAAATATATCTTTTCTTCCCTACAAAGTTGAATCATATATACTTCATTAATTTCTTAACTATATTTTACTTATAGTATATAGATTGTAGATACATATTCACATTTTGTGTGCAATATATATTTTCAGCAACCTATGTAGTTACTAAGAATACTAAACAATAGTGAGCCTTCAGTTCCATTTCCATGCATGCATGTATCTACACTAAATGTGTTTTGTTTAATATTATCAATGAAACCGGGGGCTTGGGAAGGCAAAACCACATTGGAATTTCTATCGATTTAAACCCATAAACATATATGGATTCTCTGTACAGCTTTAATTTAATTTCATCTCAATCTAATTTTGTTTAATCCATTGAGCCGGTGGATAAAATTGTGGATCAAGTCAACACATGAGACAGGCTGAAAAGTTAATTTAACTTCTAATATTTGAATAAGCTAAATTAATCAATATTATACACTACTGGGATACACACTAATCCGGCACAGAAAAATATGAACGAATAAAAACAAGTGGGTTTATAGTACTATTAGTGCTTAATATTAATTACTCTGTAACAACCAATTAAAAAACCTGGTTTGACCCTAATTTCTCGGAATTAATACTAATTTAATTTGTACTGTCTTTCACGTGCTCGTCTTGGCATGCATGCAGTGTCATTTCATTGGAACCTGTTACGAGGTAACACACATATTACGTGTCGCTTGGCTTGGCTTAGTCACGAGCACTCTCAACCGCATATGTAGATTTGAAGTATATATAGTTTCATGAAATAATATTGGTTGATTGGTCCGAACACATCACATAGTAGTTGGTGCTTCTTTTTCTTGCCTACTCCTAAACTATTCAAGCATTGACCCTATGTCATGTGTTCAGCTTCCATCACACATGTTCATGCTATTAATTTGCACATTATAATAATGGCCTACTGTAGATTTTTTTTTGAAGATTTTATATTAAGTGCCTAATTAGTGATGCTAGAAAAACGGAGGAATTGTTCATCATTGATTTTGTTTACAAGAAAGAAAGCACATTGGTTTTGCTACTTGACCCAAATTAATTGGCATAGAAATTAAATTAAATTAAAATGAGAGATACCCATTACAAATAGTTCAAGTATTTGATTGTTAAACATTAAATTTTAGTGGATACATAAAGAGTTTGAGTTTCTTTTTAAAATATGAAATGATTGGTTTAAGAAATGTTGAAATATACTAGCTCGAAAATACATAAATACCCTAAATAAATTTAGGGTATTTATACTTGTTAATATTCAATACATATATGAGTTCATTAGGGTCAATAAATTTCACTGGTTAATTTGGATTTCTACCTATATCATATATGCACATGCCAATAACACATATATACCTAGCTAAATTGATAATTTTTTATCTTGCAAGCTATACAGGCATGGGGAGACTCTAGTTGGCAACTTGTTTCTTCTAAAATATGTACACATAAAATGAAAGTGGGTGCTAGCTGGTTTGTGCATATTCTCAAAATGAATTTTAATATTAAGAAATAGAATGTATCGGCAAAATACATGAACACTTTGACTATATTTATAATTTTCAAACTCATTTTCTCTTTATATATATTCACATATCAACTAGTTTCGCTCGATTAATCTGAATCTATACCCGACAATTACATAAATACACTCAATATACATACATGGCAACGATGATATTTTCCATCTTGCGAGCTAACATATAGGTATGAGGAGGGTCTAGTTGCCAACATGATCCTAAAATGTAGACATACAAAAAAAGAAAGTGGATGCAAGTCAAGATTCTCAAAAAATGATTGGCCCATATAAAAGTAGGGGATAATTTTACTTAGGTCACCATAAAAATTTGTAGTATAGGTCACCAAAATTCTGATTTAATTTGTGAGGTTACCAAAAAAACTTGTGTCTCAATGTTATAACTCTGTTAGTTATTTCTGATTATTTTTTGATATAAAAAAATTAATTACCAAAATACCCTTCGACCATACTCGCCCAGAGTTCTGGCCATTAGAAGCAATCAATTTCCCAAGTAATCTCATCTCGATTTCGCCGGCCATTAGAAGCTTGTCAATTTCGCGAAACCCTCAATGATTTCTTCTAAACCATTGTCGATTTCAACAAAACCTTGTCGATTTCGTCAAATCATCGTCGATTCATCCAAACCCTCGTCAATTTCGACACCCGAGCTCATCGATTTCACACCAAGCTCATCGATTTTGCAATGAGTTAATAACAATGAGACAAAAGTTCTTTTTGGTGACCTCACAAATTAAATTAGAATTTTGGTGACCTAAGTGAGACTACAAACTTTTGCGGTGACCTAAGTGAAATTACCCCTAAAAGTAGCAATCATTTACAAACCAGTACAAGATATTGTAAACAGTGTGGTGATTATGGGCAGTGGTACATATGATCATGTCACCCAATAGCTGCAGCTAATTAAAGAACAAAAGGAGGCAGACATAAATGGAAAAGTTTAGCTTATCTTTAAACCTATCCTCACACACTCACACTCATTCATGTTGGTTGGGACCAATACTTCCTTTTTTGCAACTTGCAGGGAGAGAGATTGATAATGTACGCAACATATCAATTGCGGGAACTTGGTGGTGGTCTCTATCTCTTCTTCACTTCACGACTGAAATTAATAATAGTTTCATAATTAATCATGCATCTTTTAGTTTATAACGTTTATATGTATTTAATGAATAAATCGAATAAGCCACTTCAACTGGATTCGATATTAATTATTTGCTTGAATAAGAAATAAGACGAATAAATCCGCCTAAAATGAACAATGTTGTCCGTTCTAAATTTTAATAAAGGCAAATACTTAAAGTCGATAGATATTCGATATTTCTAATCAGACGAGGTAGGAGACTGAATTACCAAATATGCATGTTGCCATACCTATAACTCAGCTAATAAGGATGTATTTTTTTTCTCTTCTTCTAAATTTGACGAAAATTCAGTATCCCTGATTCGATAGAGTAAATATGAGGCCGAACTCGTCTCATCGTCGTTTCTATAAAGAGACGAAATGGTTCAAATTCGACTGGGACCTAGTACCTCTAATCCGATGGAGTTGGGAGTTGAGATCAACAAACCTGCCCCGAATCTGTGGTTGCCACCCTATCGACTTTTAACTAGCAAAAAGTTCAACGACAATTTGTTAATTAACGCATGTGTAATTTATTAATGTTTAAATTTGGCTTGAAAAGTTATACTTTCTTGAAAGCTATATTCACGATTGAATAAAGAGTAGAAGTCAAGGTCAAATTTGAGTTAATTAGTATAATTTTCACATATATTAATAATAATAATATTATAATTAAATTAAATCTTAATAAGCCGGCTTGCAAGGTTGATTAGTTTGTTATATAATCTAATTTAAACTCGATTCAATTCGAAAATTGTTTGTAATTATTTGGAAGCAAATACTAAATATCGTTAACTAAGTCAAACTTCAACTATTGATCAAAACCCTATTTTACAAATTTACAATCATGTGATGTGACAAAACAGCTTCGGAGATAGAATTTAGCGACGGCCCGCAAAAGAGTACCCGAAATAGAATCCGGAGACGGCCCAATAGGCCCAACGCCAACGTAAATGTTATTTTCGTAAATTGGTACGAATAATCCTCTACAAGCCGGTGTATAATAGTGTAGTCCTTCTCTTTCTTATTCTTCAAGTCCATTTCTCTATTTTATTTGTTTTTCTTCTGAACTCCTCAAAGCTCTGCACCAGCCTCTTCCTCTCTCGTCGATCTCTGGTTCTGTCGCTCTCTTATTTCTGTAAGTTCCGTATTGATTCACCATTGCATTTCAGTTCAGTGAGTAAAATTTGAACATTTACGGATTTACAGCAAAATAAATTTCAATGATTTCTGAGAAATTGCAAAGGCCCAGCTTCGACCAGTGATTGAAAAATACTAGATGATTCACCGTTAATGTATTTTTCAGTTTTTCGTTCGATCGGATTGTCGGTTTATTTTCTCTGGGTTTCTTCGCAACCAAACAGAATGCAAAATTAGGGTTTTTTTCAGCTGCGAAGCGGTTTAGCGTGAGCTTAATATGTCAGCTGCATTAATGGTGCATATCGTGGGGGCTTTGAGTGATTTGATAGGCGTTAACTATTTATCTATGCTAATGCTTAATCAGTCTCTGTTACTTTGAAGTTTGAACTATAGTGTATATATTCTCTTTTTATGAACACCAGAGATTACTGAAGATTTGTGTATGTTTATCTGTAGGAGCTGTGTGAAATTCGGGATGTCGAAGGCCATTGTGGATGTTCCTCCCAAGGGGGGTTTCAGTTTCGATTTGTGTAGAAGAAATGAAATGCTGGCGAATAAAGGTGTTGCTAAGCCTCCATCCTATCGCAAGACGGGAACCACCATTGTTGGTTTGATTTTCAAGGTATGTAATGTATCATTGTTCAATTTAGAGCATTCGCTGATTCAGGTAGAAGTTTTTTGTGTAGATGTGTCATAAATAGAGCAACTCTGCTAATAAACTGGTACTTAAAATCTAAAAAATCCCAGTTCTTTGCATTATAAATAATGGGGTCATAATGTCGATGCTCACTTCCAAGGATCGTGTAGTTTGTATAAAACTATTCAATTTCTGCATTGTGCACTGCCTCTTCATTATGTATTGTGCTCCAGCCCCCATACATTACCCTCTTCAAGAACACTAAAAATGATTTGGCTGTCCTCCAATGTTTTCTTATACTATGATGACTGCCTAATCTATTGAAACATATATAATACTTTATTCTGTGCTTTTTATTTGTATTCATTTATATCTTGAGAGTTTTTATGTGATTTGGCCATAGGATGGTGTTATTCTTGGAGCAGATACAAGAGCAACTGAAGGACCAATAGTTTGTGATAAAAATTGTGAGAAAATTCATTATATGGCTCCTAATATCTACTGCTGTGGAGCAGGCACTGCAGCTGATACAGAGGCAGTTACTGGTATTTTCAAGCTTGTCTTTGTGTTTTATACTAATACATGCTACACATGTGGCTTTTAAAAATAAATGATTTTGGTTACCATGGTTGGCTTAAATTTATTTAATCATGATACTCGTCTTGTCTCTGTAGACATGGTCAGTTCCCAACTGCAGCTACATCGGTATCACACTGGCAGAGAATCAAGGGTCGTAACAGCACTTACTCTACTGAAGACTCACCTTTTTAAGTATGTTTGTTTGTTCACACACCTCCCTTTAGCAGCATCAGAGCTCTATGTATAACCTGATTGGTTATTTTCTTGTTCAGCTACCAAGGCCATGTTTCAGCTGCTTTGGTACTTGGGGGAGTTGATGTCACCGGACCACATTTGCACACCGTGAGATGAATTCTAGCCTTTAGCACACGCGGTGTCTAATGTGTTCTTGCTTTATACTGTTCCGACTTTCAGTTTTATTTGTTTAAATGTACAGATTTATCCTCATGGATCTAGACACATTGCCATTTGCCACAATGGGTTCTGGTTCCCTTGCAGCAATGTCTGTTTTTGAGTCGAAATATCGTGAAGGACTGACCGTAAGTGGACATGCTATGATTTGCATGCTTTATATAATCCTTACTAGTTGCTGATTGAAAGAGCAAGTAAAAATTGTTCAACGGTCAATAAGAAACACAAACACCATAACTGACATATGTTCTCTGCAGAGGGAAGAAGGAATTACTTTGGTAGCTGAGGCTATTTGCTCTGGCATATTCAATGACTTGGGAAGTGGAAGCAATGTGGATGTTTGTGTAATAACAAAGGTTTGTGATTATTCTGCATACTAGTTAAAATATTTCTCATTTTGTATGCACATTGCGTCTTGATACCTATCCCTAAATGCTTTGGCATGCTTGCTGGTACAGGGACACAAGGAGTACTTGAGAAACCACATGTTGCCGAATCCCCGCACTTACGTCAATCCAAAAGGATTTTCATTTTCGAAAAAAACTGGTTGGTAACTTCTTTCTCAACATTATGTTTGCATTGCTATCTCTAGTTGAATGTGTGGAAATGAAGTTTCCTACAAATTCAATGAGTCATAATTCTACCAACAAAAGTAGGAGCAGTTCTAAAAACTTTGGGAAATTAAAAAGAAACCCACCAACACAAGTTGGGCCAAGTGATAAGGAGCTCACTTATCATATCTGAGGTGCTAAGTTCGAATTACGGTACAGTCAATTATTTTAGAATTAGAGAAGGATTTCCCGAATTATTGCATGACAAATTTAATGCAATTTTGAACCAAAGTCTTCACTTCACAATCCATTTTCCAGATAATTTATTGATATTCTGATGGTACCATTTGTCTCGGTTGCAGAGGTCCTAATGACGAAGGTCACTCCATTGAAAGAGAAGGTGGAAGTGATTGAAGGAGGAGATGCTATGGAAGAATGAGAGCCACGGTTGAATCATATCCTCTAGTTTAAACCGACTCCATTCTATATTAACCATATCTTGGATTGTCCATGCAATGGAAGGCAAGTGCCATGTTACATTATGTTTCATGAATCACATGGACTTTTGAGGTATTTGACTTGTCTGAGTACTTGCACGTTTCAATGGTTAAAACAGCCGGTTCTTTTTCCTTAACATTGGAAATTCAAAACTCCCTGTCTCCCACGTCGACATGCTTGTCTGTTGTTTTTCTATCTTTTCTTTGTTCAAGACAAGTTAATGACCAGCAATGAGATTCTTTCTGGATTTGCTTTTTGATGGCAAAACCATCCTGTTTGAATATATTATTCTCTATAAGTAACATTTTTCCTATTTCTCATGCTGAGCCTAAAACCTCATTGCTTGTATTCAAATTATTCAAGATTGAGCTGGTGAATGGTGTAGTTGCAGTATAGCTTCTGGTGCTGTCAACAAGCTTGAACCACTGGCTTGCTGGGTCACACGCATTGTCTTGGCTCAGGCACTTGCAGCTATTTGTGACAATATTGTTGTTGCCAGGATCCACATCCAAGCATACGACAGCCCCATTTCCGACACTAGACGAAAGGTGCATCCTGGAATCCGAAATCATTTCCCATTTTGCGCTCGAGTCGCTGCAAATTATACTGAACTTGGCCGGCTGCCCCGGCTCGACTGCTTGTATGCAGAAGTATGTTCCTTTGAGCATTAGGTTCCTCTGGCGTGTGTAGGTCCAGGATTCGGTCTCGCTGCAGGGTCCTAATTTTGGCGGATCCGACATTGTCTTCCTGAGGATACAGAGGCCGGTTTGCGGGTGGAAGATCACCTTGTGTCGCTTCACTTCTGCCAGTCCCGGCCCTGCTCAAGGTGTAGGATAATTGGTCATCTAAAACTAAAACACATCATGCTCTAATCAGACATATACACGAGCCTCAATTTATAGGGTTTCTCCCGAGGCTCGAACAAGCTTATGCAATGAAGCTTGAAAGAAAATAGTTAAAGATTGAGTTTCAAGCTCGAAAGAAAATAGTTAAGATCGAGTTTGATTCGATTAGGTTAGTTTAACTTTTTACTATAAATATACATTAAAATTTGAAAATTATATTAAATAAAAATATATTAATTCAGTAAATATTAAATGAGTCTGCTTGAGATTGATTCGATTTAGTTCGTCTAGTTTCATCAAAAATATTTATTAAAAAATTAATATATTAACAAAAAATATGTAAATTAAATACTAGAAAATATTTAATAAAAAATAAATATATTAACAAAAAATCTGTAAATTAAATACTAGATAAGCCAGTTCATATATTTATTGAGACTTGAAAGGTTAGACTCGAGTTTGGTTTGTTTATCAAATAAGTTCAACTTTGAGGTTGACTTTGGCTCAGACTCGATTATAACGAACCTAATTGAATATTGAGCTTGAGTGAATTGTTAGACTTTACTCGTTTACAACTTTTAGAAATTATATAAAATCATGTTGATATCCAAAAAATCTCTCTCTAGGTGGCGATGCCTAGATTAGGCTGATTTTAGAATACTTTAACTCGCTTATAGTTGTTTCATACATTTATATAGTTGGATTATATAAAATTAAGTTGATATTTTAAAAAGTTCTCTCTGACCAATTTTTAGAACAGTGTCTAGCACGGTTTAAGATACTTCACCAAAGATTTTAGAGCCATACCTTGAAAAGGGGATTGAAGTGGGGATATTCTCTCCAAGAAGCTTGAACTCCTAACCTCAGACCAATCCCAATCCATCATCCCATAAAACTCATTCATTCCAAACACACCTTCCCTCAAATAATAGCTCCCAACAACGGTCCACAATGCCCAATCCAAGTCAAGCTCAGCTGCCACACCAAGGAAGCAATTCATGTACCTATTGTCATTCACATTTGCGCCTCTTAGGTCCATCCCAAACTCACTCACAAACAGTGGGAACCCTTGCTCTAGCAAATACCCTGAGACCCTCTTCATGTTCTCTACCACTCTCCCACACACTTGGTTAGGGTTTCCTGTTCTCCAGGACTCCCCGTCGGAGAACCCGTACCAGTGCATCTCGAATACAAGCTTTCTGGTGAACGTTAGGCTCACTGGGTGGTTTCGGACGAACGAGAGGTCTGTGTCGTAGTTGAGGCCGGAGAGTATGACCAGGATGTTCGGGTTTGCTGAGTGAACTGCTTCGGCTCCCATTTGCATGTATCTGTTATAAGATAACATAAAACATGTCATAATGAGAATGATCTAATGAGGAAACAAACAAGCAATGAATATAGAGCAATCACAAAAACACTAATGAATACGTGGTTCATCGACAGTTTGTCGACTGTGCACACCGACATAGAAGAAGAATATTGTCAGAAACAAACAATATACAATCACTAAGTTCATATACCATGTTACATTTGTCTAGTATTCATATTACTATTTTTTCTTAATCAGAAAAGGAAAGGAAACCCGAAACCTAATTTGACAGTAAATATAAAACTCAAGTTCGTTCTCTCATTGTAACCTCTCGTTTTCCCAATATTTGTCGTGTCAAGATATTCGAAAAACATTGCATTATGATGCATTAACTTTTTCGATCATGTTGTTGTGACAAATCTTTCGTCAAACATAACACATTGGACTGAGCACTTTGGCCTTGAGCCCTGACTCATAGACTAGTTAGCGAGACCAATGTACTAGCTTATCTCAATGAGTCTTAATTCGTTTGAAGGAAAATCTAAAAATTTTATATACCCATCATAATCGATATGATTGGTTGGTCAAGACTATCACTTAAGTGTTGGACGTTTGAGTTAGCACGTTTAGGGGTGGGCATGGGTCCAGAACCGGACCGAACTGGTCAATAATTGGACCGGATCAGACTCCTCAGTTCCCCATTTTAAGAACCAGAATCGGAACTGTTACCCGCAGTTCCCGATTCTCTGGTCCCGGTATCGGTTCGATTTGGATTCGGTCTCCGGTTCCGTTGAAGTACCCACCCCTAAGCACGTTTGAGCTAACACTTAAGTCACACTTCCATTAATTTTCACGAATTTGCATAGATGTGCAAAAATGAACATTAGTAAGGGAGAGTTTTGCAAAAATGAACATGAGTGAATGAGAGTTTTTACAAAATTATAATGAATATAGAGTTTATAAAAAAATTATAAAAAAAACTTTTTGCAATTTTCTCTAAAAAAATAATCTAAATCATACATCAGTGTACATGTTAACTAGACGAGTTTAGACAATATTTTCATAATCTATGTTTCATCAGATATAATATCCGATCATGATCCCAAATAACAATCATTGGTGATGATGCGCGTGACATGGTACACTCATTTATATTATAGTATATTATATTTAAAATCATCAAGATGAGGCACATACATACCTATACCAAGCGTTGACATTTTGTTTAGGGCCGCGAAGCTCATTTCTAAGGCTCATGGCAACCACGTAGGGAGTGCCACTAAACAAAGAGGCCATCTTAGTCAACCCTTTGACCCACAGGTCAGGATCGAAGCACTTGTCGCCGAAGAAGCCATTGTCGTCGAAGCTGCTGCAACACCATCCTGGTTCGCTTATGTGGTTGTCCAGTATGATCATAACATCCTTGTCTGCTAGGCTTCTCACCACTGCCTGAAAGTGAAAACCACATCCAATACTCAATCATCCTAATTAATGCCTCTAAATATTCTAGACACCAATAATTAATGGTGTCACATTTTCATTCAATTATTGGTCATTTTCACTCTTGTCACTGTCGATTTCTCTTATTTTCGCCTTTGTTAGGGTCATTATTGTTGACAATGTCAACTGACCTACCTAGATTACTTGTTTGGCATTTATTGAAGTTTTTTATGGATGATTACCAAAAGGAACGGCTCTGTATTCCACTTATGTAAGCATTGTCCGTATTTAATAGTTTGGGAAATTCATATTAAAACAGGTATAAAATGGTTGGCTTGCAAGTCTTTACTACATTCATATATTTTTTTAAATGACATAATTACCCCTATAATAAATAATAAAAAAATTATTTTTCGCATGTCATTTCTTGATGATGAATATAAATATTTACTGAAAATAACTTTTGTTTTTACATATATTTGTATTTAATTTGAAGTGTATTTTCGTTTTTTATTTTTAACAGTCATTAAGGCTAAAAAACAAGTTTACTATGATTTTTTACAATACACGACAAAAAAAACTAGAAAACACGTTTTTGCAAATATCATTTATTGGAATACCCAAAAGTTCCTTGGATCAAATGATGGATCTACACGACCCACTATTTCAATTTTCAGATCGGATCGGAACCATTAAAAATTAAAGTATAGTTTCCTAATAAAGTTATAAAAAAACAAAAGTGTACCTGAAAAGCTTGAATGAGGGAGAGATCAATAATGGAGGGATTGTTGGCTTGGAGGGCGGAGATGGTGCCAATCATGCCAAGGTTCTTGAAGGACTGCCTCACTGAGACAGAGGCTAGAGAGTCGTTTGTGGCCAAGTAGAGAGGCCACGTGAGCCGCACGCAGTTGAACCCCATGGACCGTATCTTGTTGGAGATGGTGTCCACCGGCTGCTTGGACAGCCCCTCGGCGACCACCGCGTCGAGGTGGGCCACCCAGTTCACGCAGGCCAGCTTTGATCGTGTCCCGGTCTCGTCGTCCACGATCCACCGGGACTCCGTGGACAGAGGGAGGGCCGTGGCCTGGTTGGAGAGGAGGGAGAGAAAGAGGGAGAGGAGGAGCCATAGATTTTTCATGTTCAAGACTTCTTTGGGTTTTGGTTTCTTGGGGGACAAAGAAAGAGACGAGACATGAATATCCCACAATGACTCATTTATATGTTTCATGTGCCAATACAGATGACAAGACAAAATAATTGAATTTGATGGCTAACTAATAGTCTCCACCCGATCAAAACGAAATACTCTGAAAACAATGAATAATGGATTTTTTTTGTAGGTACGGGATAATATATATCTCTCCCCGTCCGACCCGTTTTCTTTTTCAATTTATGATCTAAGTATTCATCAACGGAAAACAACAATGAGAAATATAGCAACATGAATTGGACTAAACAGTATATAGCTTACTTAACACATGTGAGATCTTGAGTTCGAATTTTGATACATGCTAGTCTTGACGATCATAACGGAATACTCTGGAAACAACTGATAATGGGTATTTTTGTAGGTACGGGATAATATCTGTCCCCGTCTGACCCATTTTCTTTTTAAATTTGTGATCTAAGTATTCATCAAACAAAAACAACTGTGAGGAATGAATAACCTATTCGATTACAAATTTTATTTTAAGAATTGTGGATTTTCATTTTATTTTAAAAAACCTTTAAAAATTAATTTCAATTAGAATATTGAGAAATCCATACACATTACACTCTACACTCTACTTGAGTGGGGAGAATACACAAGTAATTGAGGTCGGCATGGGCATTTTCCTTTAACATTACAATATTACCATATCTACCATATTATTCAACCCTACCCATGAAGCACCGTTGGACATCAAATCCTTGTCTCTGACTAGAGAACGTGCACATTAAATCATTACACCAAATGGCAGGTGTAAGGGGTATGATTTATCTTCTAATTAACTTATTCATTGATTGTTTTTTTTTCTTCATTTATTTAGATGAAAGTTTTTTGGTTTCTCTTTCTCAATATGACAAATATATATTGGACTAACACATTAATTCCTGAGTCGTCAAAGAAATTTCAAGCAATTAATAATTAATGCACATTAATCTGCCATTAATTGATTGAAGCTGTACAACGATACAAATATGTGTATGAACATGTCATGTAGTGGTTGGGACAGTGAAGGATAAGGGAGCATATACAAAACTGATGGTAATTAGTAACAGCTATATTATGGAAGCTTATAGATTTTGGTAGGCAATTTATTAACATCACACACGAATAAATTGCTCCTTACTTAATTTGATGTATAATAATAATTGGTTCCTTTATAGCTATAAATAAATTAGTTACCTATGAAAAGTGGGTCTCTAGTGACTAGTGGTGAGCAAGTGGTTGCATAATTGTGTTTTTCACTATTGATGATGTGATCATGTGTATTTTACTTTTGCATTTTAGGACTAAGAGAATAACTCACAACAACAAGGATTGTTTATATTCATTCCTAGAAATACATGTGATTATCATTGATAAAAGTATATAAATTTATTTTCATGAAATGTTACTTCCTGCTTAAAATTGATTTTGATTTGAAGAAGTCGAACCATTTTTAAAACTTTTTTGCCAATGAAAATGAAGTAACTTTATTTAAAATACTAACAAGCCACATGAATATGGTAATAATAGCCATTAACATGCACAATGAAACAACAAAATGAGAAAATTATATAATAAAACACATGAATAATTTAAAATTAAATAACATAGGAGAGCTTATGTACTAAGTAAACTAACTTTTCCTATCATATTAAAACTAGTAGATACCTAAATTTATTATTTAAGATACTTCATTAATTCATATTTTATAATATGACGAATCATTAAATGAAACTTTAATGGATGAGAAACTATACAAGGACCAAGGTAAAGGTAAAAGTGTACTTTTGATTCTCTTGCAACTTTATGATGCTTATAATTTGATTTTAAAAATAAAGCTGTTTCAATTATATTTATTTCCCAGCTAACTAGGTGAATGAGCTGGTAGAGCTATATTATTAAACAATTGAAGCCAAATGGTGGGTTGAGTTTTGGCTCATACTATATTGTTTTGAGAATCTACCTTTTTTGGCTTAATTTGAAACTTGGGATTTGAAATGTAGATCACCTTAAATACTAATACCCACCTACTAAGCACAAATTTTTTATCACGACTTTTAATTATGCAAATTTTGTACGTCACTACCATCAATTATTTTTGTTGCACATCACCACAGTAAACTATTTTTATATTTCACCGTCTCTAACATAATTAAATCTAATGTAAAATGTCAATAATACTCTTTATATTAAAAAAATTTAAAATAAAAAAATATCTTATGAACTTTTTTTCAA
>JAYMTP010003005.1:0-18056 GCA_036897365.1 Geranium brycei
TCAAGAGCAACCATTTTACATTGAGCTATTTAACTCTTTTATTCATTTTAAACAATCTATATATATATTATCATTTAGGAAGAAGGACAAATGCAATTTTCGAACAAAATTTACACTGAAAATTTTCAAATTCTCCGGCCAAGACTGCCCCCGCTTGCATACACATGTCTGCTTGCTAATTCGAGATTATATGATTTTTAGAATAACTTATTTTCATTGAGTTTGGTTAGAATTATTAGAATTGTTAATATCGTCTAAATGAGTGAAACTCGCAAAGACTTGATGGGTCGATAAAATGTTAAGTATGTGATATATATATATATTATTCGTCGTAATTTCAAACACATGTTATCACATTTTTGATGGATTCAATTCCAAGTTCATTAGTTTTATTACACACAAAATGACAAAAATCCCAACCTACGTAAAAATATTTTGTTCCCAATATTAATGAGACTTTAATGTTGATTTGAATAAATGTAACATCATGGCAAATTAAGTCTCAATGAATTAACACAAGAGACAAGATTGTTGTTACATTCATTAAAAACTCTTGATTCGAGTAAAATGTTCGAGCCTTTGGTTAAGGTTTGGTCCCAAACACAAAACAGAGGTACAATGTTGGATCCTATAGTGAACAAAGCAAGAGGAGAGGCAACGCCACACATCAATTTGGTGCATAAATGTATAAAGCTCATTATAATTTTAATGTTTTAACTATTTCGTCCTACTTTTTTTTATAAAAACTAAATAAACAACTGCCCATGCTTTAATTATTGTCAAAAACGACAAATTTTTTTAAATAATTAAATTAAATTAAAATAGATTAATTTCATATAAACAACATTTAATTTTAATATATATTTGAAATATTTGAAGGGTCATCGGTTGAGCTTCACACTATTTGTGAAGAAGAATGAGAAAAAGTTTATGAGCGAATAAAATAAATGATTATAAACCACATGACTTGTAGTACGATCACAAAATAAAAATAAAAATATGTATAGAGCAGTCTAATCTTCAATTAGCCCATTTATGATAATATTTTATCCGTAAATTAAATTTTTATTGTTTTGTTTATTCTCTTGAGGTGTGTTTTACAATAAATTAAACCATATATTTTTGGATTGTAGTAATTAATTATTTATATTAAATCTTCAAGTAATTTTAAATTAATATAAAATAAATATGTTTTATTGTCATTTAGTCCGTCCAAGTGGCGTGCGCCCCATGTATACGTGTATACGGTTGTTAGCAGTTTAAGATAATAATTTGTGATCAGAATCTTATTATTTTCATTGACGATTGGGGTCATAATCATCAGCAAGTATCAATAATGCAATAGGTCGAGAGTGATATTAATAGTTTGTAGGAGCTGTGACAATTCCTTTTCGTTAACGGGAAAGTCGTAGTCGATGACGGTCGCAGTGTCCCGGAGGAGAGAGTAAAGACAGTGAGTTCTAACCTCTGTCTTGGCAAAAATTTCATCTCTAACAAAGCTTTCTATTTTCAGGTGCTCAATCTACTCATACCCAGTTTGTGGAGTTCGCCCAAAAGTGTGCATCGAGAGAGGGAAGTAATAGAGGTGATTGTTTTGGGCGATCCGGACGAAGAAGACAAGTTGACAATTACATATGTCGATCCAGGGAGGATGATAGCTCGGTTTTGAGAGGGATCTGGTGTAATATGGCGCCGTCGGGAAGAATTATGTAAGCACATCAAACTATGAGGTATCGGTTTCCTCAAGTTTCGATATGAATTTGTGACGTCCCTTTGGGTTATTTGGGGGGCTAGAAATAAAGTGGTCTGGCACGAGGCCCTTGATCCGGTGAGAGGAATGCGGGGAATCGACTTGTGTTCTCATTATCATTAGGGGTGTTTTGTTAGGTGTTTGTTGTAAGAATTTCATGGGGTTTCTCCAATCAGCTGAGGTGGAGTCTATTTGCGAATGAAATGGTTAGACCAAAGTTATCTCAGAGTTAGATTGTCAAGACATGGTCTGCAGGACCATTAACCATGTCAACTAGAGGGTTCAGCTGGGTGGATTTATTTTCGACTATCAGGTCTCATTATTAGGGATATGTCAATCTATTGATGTTAATTTGTATAGCACACATTGCATCAAGGCGACATATATATTTGTCATGTGTTTTTCATTGTAACCCTATTAGAAGTCATGTTCGGAGAAAGTCCTACTAACTAACTTTGTTGTTCTCTGCCGCAAGACTTGTTTTTTATCTATAAAATTTTGGGTTCGCTTAAAGAAAAAATATATAAATATAATATATCTTTTACGGATAAAACAATGTAAATAGCAGTCGTTTTTAAAGGCACACCGCAACGGTTTGAGCCTCACACCATTAATAGAGAAGTCTAAGTTTCGAACTCCATCATGAAGATGAAGAATGGTTAATCCTAAATTTAGGATATGACATAATTAAAAAATAATTATTAAAAATAACTAAAATCTTCATAAAAATAACTAAACATTCACAAAACCCATGATTTCATTTTCAGATCATAAAACTCAGCAAAAAATAATCATCTTACAGTTCATGCCGATAAATAACCTTTTCTTAAAGTCAAATTACAAGGTTGTCCCATTCACACATGGTCACATTCACAACAACACACAACTGAAATATCAAAGACCACTTTTGTCAGAGACACCAAACAAATAAAAAAAAAAAGCAAAAGCAAAAAAACCATATCAACGCACGTCGGCACCCAGGGGCAGGATCGTAAATAAACCCAAGCCCAGTGTGACAGTGTCGGTTACGCGAGCCCATATTTGCAGGTGCACTTTTATTTGGCGGGTTTGAAAAAAAAAACAGCTCGAAACCAACACACAACACAGAGCCTTGTTATTAGGAGCACTGTAGGGCCTATGCTTCTAGAGAGAGAAACATTACATTTCTAGAGAGAGAAGAGAAAATGCGAGAAAATGAGGGAAAATAAAAATATATACCGAGAAAAAGAAAATTGGAGAAATCAAGCTACTGTGAGTGTGCGAGAGAGAGAGAGAGTGTGTGAGAGCATTAGCTCTCCATTAGCGTGAAAGCCATTTTCTTCTGTAAATCTCGCTCGATCGAGGTTTCTGAATCTTCTGCAACTCTGAGAATCGAGAATCGCTCTTTCTTTTTCGTGTTTTTGTGTAGAATCTGTAGCTTTTTGTACAGGAAGGACCTACTTAGATGGATTTGTACGGAAGGAGCGGGTCGCAGCAGGGTCACTCGTCGGAATGGAGTCCCGGAGCCGGCGAGACCGGGCTCGAAGGTTAGGGTTTGGTTCTGTTTATTTGCATTTGAGTCTGGTTTTGGTGTGATGAGGAATTTCAATTTCTAATTCTAGGGTTCTTGCTGATTTGGTAGTGTGGAGCAGGAAATTAGGGTTTCTGTGTTTTTACGTTTTGGGGGTTTCTGTTTCAATGTAGAATCCATGTGGCAATTGGGGCTGAAGAGCGGTGAATCGTACCCGGAGCGTCCCGGCGTGCCGGTCTGTGTGTACTATATGCGAACTGGGTTCTGTGGGTATGGTAGCAGGTGCCGCTACAACCACCCTCGCGATCGCGCCGCGGTGAGCTCTGAACCGGACTGAAATGTGCTTGAGTTGACTGATTGATGATTGTGTTGTTTATGTTTTTGGAGTACTTTGATTTTGGTTGTGTATTTCAGTGTGTTGGTGTGGTGTGAGGTTTGAGATGTTGCTAGTTTGGTTCAATTTGGGACTATTTGAGTGTTTGTGGAGCTTGTTTGTTGAAGGTAGAAAAAGAGTGAATATGATAGTCATTGGTATTAGTATTGTATTACAGAGGGACGATCATCGTTGTAGTATTGATTTCTACTGTTTTATAGCGTTGATGAATTTATAGGTATCCGGCATGAAATGTGTACCGATCGGAATGGTTAACGTGACTTGTTCATACCATCATTCAGGTTGCAGCAGCTGTTAGAGTTACGGGAGAGTACCCAGAACGGCCAGGGGAATCCGCGTGTCAGGTATTGGGCTGTCTGCGGGATAGTTTCTTGCGAAGAAAATCTATTTTATGGTTATGTGTGATTTTAAGTGTGTTTTGATTTGTCTAACCTGCAGTATTATCTGCGAACTGGAACCTGTAAATTTGGTGCTTCTTGCAAATTCCACCATCCAAAACACGGGGGTGGACCCATGAGCCAAGTGCCAATAAATATTCACGGATACCCATTACGACCGGTTTGATTTTGTTTCTTCCTATTGGAATTCTTAGTACATATAGCGTGCTACATGAGTGCATTACTGAATCTTCATGAATTGCAATATCATTGGCTTGCTTGTGGTGTATTTAACAGGGCGAGAAAGAGTGCTCCTATTATTTGAAAACGGGGCAGTGCAAATTTGGTATTACTTGTAAATATCATCATCCTCAGCCAGCTGGCATGTCAATACCGTCAGCATCTGCACCCCAGTTTTATCCACAGGTGCAGTCTCCTTCAGTTCCTCTAGCTGAACAATATGGTGGTGCATCCACAAATATGAGGGTTGCAAGGCCTCCAGTGTTACATGGCTCATATGTTCAAGGGGCTTATGGTCCTATGCTCCTACCCCCGGGAGTGGTTCCAATTCCTGGTTGGAGTCCTTACTCGGTATAAGAGAAGTGTATATGGCTATGCTTCTAGAAATCACCAAATGCAGACAGGTTCTAATGGTGTTTTTGGTTTCATTTGCTACAGGTACCTGTAAGTCCTGTACTCTCTCCTGGTGCTCAACCTGCAGTTGGAGGAGCTTCAGTGTATGGAGTAACTCAAATTTCCTCTTCAATGCCTGCCCTCGGGGGAACTTACACGTCCTTACCCACTTCTATGGGACCTTCAAACAGCAGCCAGAAGGAACAAGTCTTTCCGGAAAGACCTGGAGAACCTGAATGCCAGTATTACCTGAAAACTGGGGACTGTAAATTTGGCTCATCTTGTCGGTATCATCATCCGCGGGAATGGATAATGCCAAGAACAAATTGTGTCCTTAGTCCACTTGGACTTCCTTTGCGCCCGGTATGCAATTTCTCTTTGCTTATTCCATACTCTGTAGACACTCTTATCTAAATTTCGCTTGGTTCTTTATTACTTCTTGAGTTTCGGAGGCTTTGCAAAATTGGTTCTTTATATTCCCCTCATATTTCCTCCCTCAACTTATATATTCTTAAAGGTATTCTTTTATGATATTATATATGGAGGTGATTGTAGTATCCAGGTAGAGTAGCTCGGTATTCTTTTTATTCATTATAAAGAGAGAAGGAAAACCATGTTAACAAAGGGTTGGTAATGTGATTTCTGTATTACCAGATTTAAGGTTGAAAGAAAAATAAGCTCTAGCTATTAAACATGTCCTGAATCTTGATATTGTTGTTGTATGTTTTGATAGTAAAAAAGTATTATGAAATCTGTTAGTATGACTTTATAAGTCAATTTTTGCTGTATTAAATGTTTTTTATTTTAAAACAGGGCACACAACCGTGTACATTCTACTTGCAAAACGGGCATTGCAAGTTTGGTTCCACGTGCAAATTCGATCACCCGATGGGAACAATGAGATACAGTCCATCAGCATCGTCTCTCATCGATGTGCCAGTTGCTCCCTACCCAGTCGGGTCTTTGCTCGCCACTTTGGCCCCTTCATCCTCTTCATCAGATTTGCGGCCCGAGTTGATTCCAGTTTCAAAAATAGATCCTTACTCGAGCAGAATACCATCATCCGGGAACACCTCCAGCAGTTCGGTTGGGCTAATCTTCTCTCAGACGGGGCCGGTCTCACTCTCCGACGGACAACTCTCAGGCCAGATATCTGCACCTCTAGGCAGCAACAGAAGCACAAGACCAGGCGGCGAGGTTCATCGATCAAGCTAATAATGTAGAGAAACCCAGAAAGCGAAAGACCATTCTTCATCCTCCACCAGACGTGGTTTCTGCCCCGACATGTCTTCATGTTAATACATCATCCCGGTCAGTAAATTTATCGTATCCAATTGTGCAAAGTTTCATTTACTGGTTTCATTGCGTATCCAAAGTTCCAAACCAATCCATCAGTTTAGGGTTGATCCTATTTTCTAATGTATATGCTGGTAGTATTTATATATCTTCAATAAGGTTCAAAACTGGCATGAACTTGTCTATATACACAAGAAAGTAAGTAAACAGATAGCCATGTCAGTTTCTTATTTTTCATGTCCAGTTTTCTCTCTCTCCTCCATTTACAGTCAGATTGGAGCAACTTAGGCTCTGACTCCATAATAAATTTGATGTAAAAACAGTTATTACATATAATCAATTGTTGCTATTGGTATTGGTGATGGTGTTTAGCATTCTGTTTCCCACAGGCTTTGCTCATGTTCTCAGACTAGTGATCAATCCAGACAAGATTTGAAGATCATTACATTTTATTTGAAGTACTTGTGTTACAGTTGCTGTGAATGTGATTGGTGAAACAAAGTAAAATACAAAACAGGGCAGATTCTGGTCCATCTTGAAAGATTCTTGATGTCTGATGAAATTGATAATAGTGAGTCATCAATAGACAATGATGTTTCTTACATTCATAATTTCACATGTTCTTTCTTATCATTCTCTTCCATAGACCTAAAAATTAGCCTATGCCAAGAGTTTAAAATAAAAATAGTGACACAATTTCATGTAATCAGACGGATCTAAACACATTTTTAAATACAAAATTGTTTTACCTCTTCCGTTTTTCTAGTACTTTCTTTGTAAATGAAATTATCTAAAATTAAAATTATTTTTTTAAAGGTATGAATATAACATATATTAATATTTTTTATACCTTAATATATTCATTATAGAGCATGGTTTATATTATGACCATGTATATAATCATTTATTTAATAAAATTAAAAATATAGAGAACAAATTCGATTAATCATTGACACTGATTTAATCTCAAATAATTAATTCTTTAACACGAGCAATCCCTTAATAGTATCTTACCGCCTGACCACCCAACATATTTTTAAAACACTGTCATCGTGGTCGATAAAATGAAAAGCATAAAAACAAAAGAACAAAAGCCGAATATAAAAAACAAAAACAACAAAAGGGAAAAGAATGTGATTCCATTCTATTCATTATGAGATAAAATGCTAATTTCATTACCAAAGATAATGAACATATTTAAATATTACAATAGTTAGCCACACATAAAAAAACATTTAAATCCTTTGCTCTTATACATGGAGATGACTTAAAATACGTTCAGGACACACACACTAGAGAGACTGGAATGGCTTGAGGAGGTTGACCAGAGAGCCCTTGAGGTGTAGGGACATGACCTCGTTGGTGGACCCCACGAGCTTCCCTCCGATGAACACGGCAGGGACAGGCGGCGCATTGCCGCCGAGCCTGGTCAACGCCTTCTCCATCTCCCAGCCGTCGGGGTCGTGGTCAACCTCGTGGACCAAAGGGTTGACCCCAAGTTCTTGGAACAGAATGGTCACTGCGTAGCACATGCAGCAAGAGCTCTTGCTGAAGATCACAACCCCTTTCTCTGAGGCCAATCTTGTCACCTTCTCCATGATGATCACAAGAAAAAAAGTCAACTACCCTTTTAATTTCTTGGGAAGTTTTTGGGTTCTTGATTTTGGGTCTTGAGAGTTTATGAGTTTGATTGAGGTTTGTGTTTTGCAAGTTGATGTATTTATAGGGGGGAGGTTGAGTTTTGAGGAATTGAACCCATTCATTTTGGAGAAGAACATTCAAAAGAGAGTGCTTTGGAACATAAAAGTTCCAAAGATTGAGAGACCACTGTTTCAGTGTGGACTTGACAGCAAGGTGCAAATTGATAATGTTGGGAGAATCGGGTCCTGTCAAGAATGAGCGCTGAGCAAGGAAGTCTTGAAATATGTAATATGGTCGTAGAGACCACATCTGTCTATAATACAAAAAATGGCAAACCTGTTGTATAGTGTTACACTCTTGCGGCAGTGAAGTGGATTTCGATTGTTTTGTGCAAAATACGTGTGGCCGTGCAAAATCAAAGTTTAGAGCACATTTTTGTCATTAACAAAGTACACAACACACTTTTTTATTTTTTCTTACAAAAAAATAATATGTTAGGTCTTGGATTCCAGCTGGACTTTACGAGAAGTAGGGGAGCGCAACATTAACTCAGACTCAAATCCAATATGCTAACACGCTACGCTCATTGTTACCAATATATAGCTTCTCGAATGGGCCACGAGTTAAAAAATTGAACCAAGAGGGTTCTGGGTGGTTTCTAAATAACCCGCGTGGAAACCAGCCCCAATTCGGATTCACTATGTTCGTTCTTGTTTAGAGTTCAAATATGATGATTTAGAGTTCCAAATTGAAGGGTTTAAATATTTGATCTAAGGTTTAAATTTTATCTTATTAGGAATTCAAATATGCTCACTATGCTAGGTTAGGTCAACCCGGTAATCCGCCATGGTTGAACCCGACAAGTTTACTAAAAATTGTTAGGCCGAGTTATGTATTTCTAAACTCACTACCTCCGGGACAAGATCGAGAATGTTGGCAGGGCCCCAATCGGCCAATTCTCTCCCACACCCATCATGACACTCATCTGATTCAAAAAACTATCATATCTGGTATTGAATTAATTGTGTATATAAATTCGACTTTTAATTCAAATTCATCTGACGTGAGGCATAACACTCATATGATGTGTATAACTATTATGCACGTGTCTGTCCGATCACATGTGCATAATATATTATGTTTTTTTAATCAGCGAATAAGGAAAATCCTTGTTCCAGACCGATGTTTAGAGAACCGTATTATTTGTCTTTCAACCCCTTTGTTAGCATTCGAAAGATTCAAACTCGGAACCTTACATATGTTAATGTGAGCTCATTTTATGTTAAAGTTTGATCTATTTAACTTGATAAATGAAAGTCTCAAAATGAGTCAACCATTATCGCGACGAAAGATTCTATAAGGAGATCTGACTTTTTTGAATCCTTGTGATGAAAGATTGGAAAAGAGATGAGAGCTTTCGGTGGCTTGTGATTCTCTATAATGCTCCCAACAAGTTGCAAGATTCTTCCTCAGCATATATTGCTGTTCTGCTCCACCTGGGAGCAATGTACATGTCTGGTTCAGACAAAGCTGATAGCAAACCCATTACTTATATGCCAAACGCAAAGAAGCATTTGGTATCTCAGCTTATGAGGTGTTTCCACTTACTCATGTGTCATCGGACAGTTTAAGCATATAAATTATGCACAACAGATCACCCAAAAGCAATCACTAACAAAAGTTTATTCTGGTTTTGTTTCATCTGATGTTGACGGTGGATCAAACTCTGATATCATGTTAAAATGTTGATTCCGCTAAAAACTCGAACGGATGTGTGGGGAGTTTAACAAGTCTGTCCAAAATCAACCGTTTCACCAAGACGACTTGGAAAATACCAGTGTTCTATAAAAATGTTAGGCGCTAGTTGGACGGAAAGGTCCTTATGAGGACTAATCGGAGATTAATAAGAAAATCAATTGAAACGAATGATTTAATTGAGAATTATGAAGGATTGATCGGGAACTAATCGAGGATTAATCTGACAAGGCATGGATTTTTATAACATTGAAGAATACCGAACCGACCAAATTGATTCGAACAGACCAACATAAAACCGAACCGGATAGAGCGGAAGCAATTCAGTTTGATTATAATTAAAACCAACTACAAACCAGTTCAGTTCTGGTTTGTAGAAACTGAACCGATAGAAAAGCGACCGGTTTGAACACGAGACTCACTTTAAGTAATTTATTTTCATTAACTGAGCCTAAAAATATTGGGTCAATATAAAACAAGTTAAAAGAAACTCATAAAGTGAAAAATACATGAAAACAGTTCAAATAAAACTGAGTATCGAACCAAAAACTGGCCGGTTCAATATGAAACCAAATTCAACAGTTTGGTTTTGAGCTAAATGCATGATTACAACAACTTGTCTTCTGATCTATATCTTTTCAACGAAACTTTAAATACTTTTTTTTCGTGCACAACAGACTGAGATGATCTACATTACATAAAATTCTACTTAAGAAGCTAAATTACTCAATAATTGTCCATGAAAACCAAAACAAGCATTATGGAAAAGCTTAAAACACTTCCGAGATCACACACATACCCGTGAAAAACATTTGTCACTAATAACCATATCAACATTTACTTACTGTTAATCACCAAAACCACGATCTACCTGAGACGCGACAGCCACAATGAAATGACTCTCCTGCCCTTACTGGGCATTAAATTGATGAAAATAGATATTTAAAAAGTCTTAGTTACACCCGCTTGCCATCCAAAACGCGGGTTCCAGTGACATCCGTTGGTTCAATAATTGAATGGCCGAGATTAGTTTGTAAGTTTGTATAAACTAACCAAGTTTTCTACTTATTATTCTCCTATAGTTTATAATTTATTGCATTCGCGTTCTCAAACATAAATAAGTATAAAGAAATAACATTAGTACTCTTAACATTAGGTGGGTTCTATAAATCGATGCATAGGCTAATTTTGAAAACACTATTGCTAACGATTTAAACTGCTTTATTGTATAAAACTGAGTTATGTTCTTCGTAAGTTTATTTTTAGAACATTATCCAAGTTAGACCAAGTAGTAAGTAGCTCATTTTATATGTGAGAGGTCTTGAATTCAAATCTTCGTATGAATAAGTACAACATGATTTCTCGGAAAAAAGAATAGAATTTTGAAGGGTACATTGATAAATTCATAAGATATAAACAGTTTAATAACTAATAATATGGACTAAAAGTAATAAGAATAACGGAACCAACAGATATTTTATAGCTAAGTTCCAACTTGTCTGATTATCGATAAAATCTTCTAAAACAAGAGTGAAAATCACGAAATCTTATAATATTGTCTTCTACCATAAACTCGTAATCTTTTTTAGGGAAAATGACAAAAAGGGTGTTGATGTGTTGTATACTATCATACTTTCGCAAGAGAGTGTTATGTACTCTGTTAATGACAAAAGGAACTTTAATTTTTTGTGCAAAATTTATGTATTTGTACAAAAATGACGAAATTGCCCATAAAATTAAAAAATATATATAAAATAGTTTAACTAAAAAAATAAATTACAAAATTTTAGTTCAAAAATATTTTCAGAAAAAACTCATAAAAATATATTTTTTTAAAACAAAATTCTTAATTTTAAGGGTAATTTTGTCGTTTTTATACAAATATACACATCTTGCATAAACAATCAAAATACACATCACTCTCTTCCAAAATGTGATATATCCAGCACTTTTTGTCATTTTCCCAAAAAAACTATATAAAAGATCCTCGCAAAATCTAAAACATGTGGAGGCAACAAATTGAAAACACCAGACAGGAAATTTTCTCTGCAAGTTACTTCTAAACCACCCATTTTACTTTCAAAACACTGTTCTCCTTCATCAAGTGGATTGTAAATGTTGTTGAACTCAGAAAATAAGAGCAAGTGAATCTCAAAATCTGTATCTCATATAACCAAACCCATACTAAGAAATCTTCTAGGATTATGTTATTCATAGTAAAAAGAACCGTCAATAAATGAAAGAAGTATTTATATATGCCAATATATAATATAAAAGAACTCTGCCTATTTTCTCAATGTTATAGTGCAAATAATGGCAACCATAATTCATCATTAACATCAATCATAATTTGTTGAACTTCAATAACAGAGTAAGGAGTTAGAGCAAGACGATATAGCAACAGACCCTTCAGATTATTGTGGATGTTATTATCAAAAGCCTAAATCATAAAATAGCACATAAATTAAGATATAACCAAGGTTATGGAAATCGGATCACATGGATATATCGGCGGGAAGATCATAGAAAAAAACGTTTTGTGATAAATATATAATTGTATATATAACTCATATTTATTATTCATTAAAAACAAAATGAAAGATATTTAATCATTTTTAATTTCAAACTTGTCAATAAAATTTAAGTTCAAACGTGATAGAAAGAGATGAATGAATGGAGGTTTGACTTCTTATTTGTTGTTTTATTAACTCAAATTCCAAACCAAAATTAATTAGGTAGACCGAATAAGACCAAATTAGATCGGACAAGACCGAAATTAACTGATTTAAGTTGGAGTAGACCATAATTAATTGATTTGGACCAGATTAGACCGAAATCAATTTAAATTTTATTGAGTTAACCGATTTTTATTGGTATTTTAGCCGATATCGGCCATTTCGTCTCGAAAAGCTTGTAAAAAACCGATGTATCGACCGGTCGGAAAATATCCATAACACTGGATATAACATAAGGCAAATATGTTGATGACAAAATTAAACATGTGAAGTGTTAATCCATTACTTATAATCTCAAACCTTAAAAGAATTGTGAAGCATTTATATTCCACATTTAAAATAGTGCATAAATACATTTTGATCTTTTCATTTATCATGACTCAAAGTGACTATCAAGTTCTTCAAGTCTTGAAAAACTTATAGACGGGACGATCCAAAGCGGTAGATATTTTCTGTAACAATAATGTTCCCTATCTGAGCATATTGTCGATTATTAGTTCCTATAATTTGAATATACATAAATTCTCGGGCACCACTGTTGTCCGCTACACTCAAATGAGAGAAAATAATACTTTGCTACACTAAACTATAATTGTTTTACACTTTGTTACTTTTAAAAAAAATTATTTTTAGTAGTCTAACTTGTATTTTGTGACATATTGGTTAAATAAAAACGCTTAATAAATGAATCATAAACTAAGAGTACCATATTACATCATAAAGAGAAGTGGAGTGATAGAGTTTTCTCTGGATGTTGCTGACGACCGATGAGAGCGTGTTGGAGACAACAGAGGAGAAGTCCCACAAAGCGACACAAGACCATGAATGAACAGATGAAGGCTTGATCGAAGCCTTGGAGGCTTTAAGAGCTGAGATCTCCAAAGATGAAGTGAGGGATTACACTTACATCGCTCTCGTGACGAAGAAGAAGATCAAGTAGAGACAAGAACGGATCCAGGGGAAACCCTCTATAGGGAGGGGAATTTTTAATATAACAATTTTAAGATGTTTATTGTTCCGTTTGGACAACATATCTCCTAAAATATAACGATAGGCGTAGTTAAACTCTAACCACGTGTAGAGAGTAATAAAAAAAACGAATTTGACAGAGATTTGACGACTAACTTTTTCGGTGTCTTTGACTCTAGTGATCAATCTCTAACTTACAAGAGAATAAGTACTTTTTAGGAGAAGAAATCTAAAATCTCACGGGAAAAGAAATGAAAAATTTACCAACTCATTCTTTTTGAAAACTCTAGACAATTAGTTTCGATTCTATATCCTCCTCATGTGCGGCGGGTAAATAAAATATCAGACTTGAATACTTTGTTAAACCCCCGACTCATCGTAGGTGTTGCAACATATTTATTAATAAATGATTACATGATTCACATTTTTTCAGTATGAGTTGCTAAGATAAGACCCCCTCACGTGTAAGATGGGTTTGAAAAAATGTTATGATATCATATTAATATAGTTTTAATATTACCAATTGCTTGATCAATTGGTTAAACACTTGAACTGGGGGTTAAAGGTTTTGGGTTCGAATCATGCTGACTTTTGTTGGACCTCTCTCCCAACTTGAGACAATAATATTGTGTGAATAGACATTTGCATATCCGTCAAAGATCACAATAGTACGAAACCACAGGAAGATTGCAAACACACACCCACATTAAGATAGTCGCCTTAGGACTGTAAACGAGTCGAGATTTAAACAAGCCGCTCCAGCTCGGTTCGTTAAATATTCGATTCGGGATTGTTATAATCGAGCTCGAACCGAATTCGAGCTCAAGATTAGGCTCGTGTAATAAACGAGCTGAGCTGAGCTCGAAACGAAACTTTTAAAGCTCGATAGGCTCGCGATCCGGCTCATTTAATGCTTAATTAATCATGTATATTTTTTACCATATATTTTTTAATTATAATTAAATTTTGATATTGAAATTAGACGAACTGAATTGAGTCGAGCCGGCCTCAAGCTGATTCATTCAATATTTAATTAACTATATATATTATTTAAATTTAAATTTACTTTTATTGAATAGTTGTTTATAAAATTAAGAGAATCGAATCGAGCCGAGCTCGAATTTATCTCTCTTTTTTTTGAGCTGAACTGGTTTGAGTCCAAACCAAACATTTTTTTCACGAACCGCAATTTAAAACTCGATTCGACTCGTTTACCCCCAGACCGGCAGACCCTAGTCACCCTTTTTTAACATCTATGGAAAAAAATATTTTAAGAGACACAACTAAAAGTTGTTTGAGAATTGTTTTTCAAAAGAAAGGCCTTGTTATGAGCTGGGCTATCTGACTAGACTGATGGGCTTCATAATACAATTTAGGCCCAACAAAGCCCAGTTCAGCCCCACTGGCTCAAGCGTTATTTCCATTTTCGAAATAAACTCACCAAATTCTTAGTTTTTTCCCTCTCCTCTGAATTTTCTGGGTGACCAAACAGCAGAGACGCTCAATACACCTGGAATTTCCTTCCAGGTGTGTTGTTCTTAATTCTGTGATTGGTAATGTAGTTTCTATCAATTCATTTAATGTCTGAAATAATTATGATTATTGATGGTTAGGGTTTTAATGCCTAATAATTTATTATTCCTGCATTTGCAATTTACATTCTGGATTTGACTGATTTGATAGTCTTGAGTTGGATTAGAATTTGTGCCCTTTTGTGGGAAGGAGTTGAATTTGATGTGAACAAATAAGTTGATGCTGAATTGTATGGAATTTTTTGGTTTCCACTGTGGAGTGCAATATTTTAGGAGTTACCATTACCAAACCCTTGCTCTTTAGATTGATTGTCTTTTTGCTATCCAAGTTATGTTGTTAAATTTGATGATGTTATGGCCTTCTATTTCCAAAAGGTATCATATAATCCAGTTCCAGATTAGTGATAAATTTTGGGACTAATTTCGAACATAACGCATGAGTTTTAGGATTGAAACATTTTCCTCAACTTGTTTCGGGTTATATTGTGTTTTTCGGTTATCTAGACTCAACTATTCCACAACTTGATCGCCCCAATTTTGTTGTATCTTCTTGATTTTGTAGCGTGTGCGAAAATGGGTCTCAGAACAATCAGGAGACTCAAATCTGAATGAAGTGCTTTCTGGGCGCAGGTAATAAATTTTTATTCACAATCTCATGAAAGAATAAAACGGTCTTTAGCTGCATTTAGTTATTTGATTATATGATGAAATTATAGTTTTGAGGCGCGGTCGTTGTCAAATGATGCGAGCAATTTATTTTTGTTCTCCCTCTAAATTTGAAGTTTCATGTTAAGTTGCTGCAGATAAATAATCTTAATGAATAATAGGTTCTTTAATAGTGCTATTAGTGCTCGGAGCCTCTCCTTATCGGGAAAATGGATGCCACTGAAGGTTTGTGTCGAATCTCTTATATAAACCTCATTTCCCAGCACTCACATGTGTCTTAATTTTAGCACTGTCGTGAAACACAAACGACAAAACTAAAAGCAGCACAAGTGTGTGGGATGCCAAGAACCGACCTTGCTTGCATAGAGCAAAGAAGGTGGTGGCTGAGATTCTAAATCTAGATTAGACTAGACTGGAAATATCACGAATGATCCGTAATGTGTCACACAGAAGTTGACATTGTATTATTCACTCACCACCCTTTTTATTTCTCTATTGGCTCTTGCTTTTTTCCCCAAAATATTCTCCAAGCAAAAAGAAAATTCCCCAAATTGACTAACATACGGTAGTTTTGATTCCGATAATCATCATGATCATGAAAATCAAGAAATGCCAATTCCCATAACATTGTTCTTGTTTCTGTACTGTCATGGAAATTACTGGCTGTGCTACGGCTAGTTGCCGCGTGTAACTCACATTACTTTGTGTCGTTCTCGCTTCTGGGTCTGTACCACCACCACCTTGCCTTATATCATCAAATTCTGATTCTCATATTCTGTAATTTTGAATGGATTGTTTGTTTTCACATGTGAATATGCAAATATTGCATCACCACCTCACATGCTCTATCTTTCTTGTGCGTATATCATCATATCACAATCATATCCTGTTATTCACCATTGCTGCAAAACATAGTGTTCTTATTCTTCAATGAAAAGTAGAGTAGACCAATCTGTTGAAAAGCTATTGAGCAGATAAGTATATATTTATTTGAATACATGTCATGTAATCAATGCATATTCGACCAATTGGTTAAACACTTAACTTTGGTGCAATATGGACATGTCCATACCATGTTTGTAAAGTCTTTGCATGTTCATTTGTAACACGTTCATGCATGTGTATATTGACGAAATTCTAGAGCTCTCAATCTCAACGATTACATTTTGGTGACAGAGAGAGTGACAACTTTGAATTATGGATGATAGAAATGGTCCCACTCACTCTCACTAGTTGATGCATAGTTACTTACATAGTGTGTAATATATACTGTGTTATGTGTCGGGTTAAATAATAATATATATTTAACAAAATTTATAAGCCAGAAATTTCGAACATGATCTGTATATATGATTGATGATCTCGAAGTATTAAGCATATGTCACCTATTTTTAACAACTATATAAATTTATTTTAAGAGATATATAAGTTGTTTGAGAATTGTTTTTCAAAAGAAAGGCCTAGTTATGGACTGGGCTATCTGACTAGACTGATGGGTTTCATAATATAATTTAGGCCCAAAAATGCCCAGTTAAGCCCCACTGGTTCAAGCGTTATTTCCATTTCCGAAATCTCTTGTTTGTTTAATCGGAAACTGAGAGAAAATAAATCAGAATTTAACCGGAAACACTCCGATGATAAACACACAAAATTCTTAGTTTTTTTTCCCTCTCCCCTGAATTTTCTGGGTAACCAAACAGCAGAGACGCTCAATACACCTGGAATTTCCTTTCAGATGTGTTGCTCTTAATTCTGTGATTGGTAATGTAGTTTCGATCAGTTCATGTAATGTCTGAAATAATTATGATTATTGATGGTTAGGGTTTTAATGCCTAATAATTTACTATTCCTGCATTTGCAATTTACATTCTGGATTTAACTGATTTGATAGTCTTGAGTTGGATTAGAATTTGTGCCCTTTTGTGTGAAGAAGTTGAATTTGATGTGATAAGTTGATGCTGAATTGTATGGAGTTTTCTGGTTTCCACTGTGGAATGCAATTTTTTAGGAGTTACCATTACCAAACCCTTGTTCTTTAGATTGATTAAATTTGATGATGTTTTGGCCTTCTATTTCCAAAAAGTATCATATTATCCAGGTCCAGATTAGTGATAAATTTTGGGACTATTTTCGAACATAACGCATGGGTTTTAGGTCTGAAACATTTTCCTCTTCTTGTTTCGGGTTAAATTGTGTTTTTTTTTTCCGATTATTTAGACTCAACGATTCCACAACTTGATCGTCCCTATTTTGCTGTATCTTCTTGATTTTGTAGCGTGTGCGAAAATGGATCTCAGAACAATCAGGAGACTCAAATCCGAATGAAGTGCTTTCTGGGCGCAGGTAATGAATTTTTATTCACAATCTTGTGAAAGAATTAAAAGACCTCTAGCTGCATTTAGTTATTTGATTATATGAAGAATGAAATTGTAGTTTTGGAGCACTGTCGTTGTCAAATGATGCAAGCCATTTGTTTCTGTTCTCCCTCTAAATTTGAAGTTTCATGTGAAGTTTCTGCAGATAAATAATCTTAATGAATACTAGGTTCCTTAATAGTGCTATTAGTACTCGGAGTCGGAGCCCCTCCTTATCTGGAAAATGGATGTTAGTAAAGGTTTGTGTCGAATCTCTTACATAAACCTCATTTCCCAGCACTCACATGTGTCTTAATTTTAGCACTGTCGAGAAACACAAACGACAAAACTAAAAGCAGCACAAGTGTGTGTGGGATGCCAAGAACCGACCTTGCTTGCATAGAGCAAAGAAGGTGGTGGCTGAGATTCTAAATCTAGATTAGA